>JAHXMU010024737.1:116238-195488 GCA_019455685.1 Philornis downsi
ACAATTCGGTCCAATTGGACAAAGGGGCGTGGTACCTCCCATACAAACAAAAAATTAAAAATCAATTATTTCTGCTCCTGCTTACGGTATTTGAACAAAATTTGGTGCCTAGATTTGGTGTACATATCTTAAGTGCTACTGCAAATATGGGCGGGATTGGACGATGAGGCGTGGTACCTCCCATACAAACCATAAATTAAATATCCAATATTTCTGCTCCTGTTTACGGTATTTGAACAAAATTTGATACTTGGGTTGGTGTACTTATCTTAAGTGCTGCTGCAAATATGGGTGGGATTGGACAATGGGGAGTGGTACCTCCTATACAAACCACAAATTAAAAAACAATTATTTCTGCTTCTGCTAACGGTACTTAAACAGAATTTTGTATTTCGGTTGAGTGAACATATTTTAAGTTCTTCTGCAAATATAGGCGTTTCTTATTATAATAGACCGATTGGCATTAAACATTTCCAATAAAAATAAAATTTGAAGGCAAAGCAACGTTGCCGGGTCGGCTAGGTTTGGTGTACATATCTTCAGTGCTATTGCAAATATCGGCGGGATTGGATAATGGGGCGTGGTACCTCCCATACAAACCACAAATTAAAAATCCATTATTTCTGCTCCTGCTAACGGTATTTGAATAAAATTTGGTATATAAGTTTGGTTTACATATTGTAAGTTCTGTTGCAAATATAGATTAGATTGGACAAATAGGCGTGGTACCACCCGAAGAAATCAAAAATTAAAAAACCATTATTTCTGATCCTGTTATAGGAAAATTTAAGTTTTTCAAATACTGACTTTATTTCACTTCTCATTTTTTACGTTTCCCGACAGACAAACAAAGAACGTTGTACATGTGAAAGCGTTGCAGTAATTTTAAATCTCAATTAAATTGACTTAAATTAAATAATTTTTAAAAACTTTACAAAAAAAGTATTAAAAGCATTCATTTAAATAACCAAACTTATCTAACAAAAATTTAAATACAGAACCATCTATCCTGAAAATTGTAAATCATTAATTTGCCACCTTTGAAGGCAGAACGAAGTTTGCCGGGTCCACTAGTTAAACGCTTAAAAATAGGCTATCTATTCTATTGCATACAGGCGCATTGTTTTGTTCAGATTTGTAATTAATTGATTTTGAAATTGCAGAACTACGCAATAGATTTTCTGCAGGTGCAGGTTGACAATTATAATTCTTAATCAAACAGTTATGTTTAAACAATTGCTTTGCGCTGCCATCGGGTTGTCACGCAAATTATATCGTTTCTTGTATTTAATCAGTAATTTGTGCCTTCAAAGTGGTCGTAATCTATGACAAAATGATGCAGAAATCATAGACATACATACGCGTTGTATCGTATTTAAGAAGTCAAACTTATTTGCATAATTTAAATTAATTCTTGCGGTAGATGAAACTAAAGTGAAATTGAACGTGAAAGCCACCAGATTGTAGTAGATAAGAAAATTGATTTAAAACGAACGATTGTGATTGTGATTTAAATTTAACCAATATAAACATTGCAAAACTACTCTAATGGGAAACGATATTTAACTTTACGTTACAAAAAAACAAATGATTTAGTTCATACTACGTACTATGATGACTATTAAAAAAAAAAAAAAACAGTAACAAATTTACACCCATCACTACAGCAAATACTGAGTATCTCGCTCTATAACAATTAGAAATAGAAAAACCACTTAACTCAAAATTTATCAATTTGAGATATTAACCTTTTTTTGAAAAGAAGCTTTTCATAGAAAGCATTAATAGTAGTAACAAAAAAAAAAAAGACCTTGATATTACACATATCGCCATACAAAAGAGGGGATTCTTCGTATCAGTTGTTTTGTTACTCTAGGGTAAAACAAAATTAAGAATGGATCTGGAGTGTTTTCATATTTCAGTTTCGGTTTATGGGGATTTGATTCTTCAATCGGAGCCTTCTTAGTATTCTTCTGCACCTTCACCTTAACCGTCTTCAGAGTCGACTTCTTCGTAATCCTTCTCAAGAGCGGCCAAATCTTCACGGGCTTCAGAGAATTCACCTTCCACCATACCCTCACCAACCCACCAATGAACGAAGGCACTCTTGGCGTACATCAAATCTAAATAATTTTCAAAAATCATTGTTTCTTTTTTTAATTTCTGTAATTTGTGAACTGCATCGTATTCTGTAGTGAGGAGTGGAGGTAAATATGCGCCAAAATAAGCGTGACGACAATAGTGAACAAATTCGACTGAGTTTAAACTCCACTTAAATCGCTTTATTTGTAACCAACAGATATATTCTTGATCGTCGTAAAAATCTTTGTAAATTTAAGCATGTTCATCCGCCCTTTAGTTTGCATGTTAAAAACACGATAAAGATCGAATTACTTGAGCTATGAGATCTAGTGTTTGCGTAAAAATATCAGTGAGAGACTATTGCGCTGTGGTTAAGGCACGCGACTATCGTCCGTATGCTCGTAGGTTCGACCCCTGTTGCAGCCACCTGACTTTCTGTTTGCAACTGTTAATACGATACAAGGACGAACACTTCGAGTAGTCAAACAATCTCCACGTTTAATATAAGTTTCTCAAACCGACATTTGAAATTATGCATTATGCATTTTGAGGGATTGTCGTCATTATGGGCGTAGTTATTGAAACAATTTTAAATACGACCTTTTTAACTGGAAAAATGGATAATTTCCTATAAAACTTATGATAGAGTATGTTAGTTATAACCCAACTTCCCTCCCATTCCCTCCCCTGACATTAAGTGTCACAAGTGAGCAAAATTGGCACAGTCAAAAAAAGACTTGGACAAAAATCAACTCGACTCCGGAATAATGGATATTTTTAGTATATTTTTCCGACATTTTTAAATGTATTCATATTTGAAACGAAATACAATATATTGATTCAAAGGAAAAAAGGAACTCGGCTATGGAATAGCGAATACTTTCGGTATTTTGTTTTTTTTTTTTTTTTTTTTTTAATTTATCATTTGTTATTAGATATTGAAAAACATTAAAAAAAGAAATGGGAAATATATTTTACTAGCTGACCCGGCGAACGTTGTTTTGCCATGTACGTAAATATATTATATATGTGTTATAGTCAATGAATGAGCAGATTTATGATTTTAAAATTAGTACTAAATTTTTAAATTCAATTTTTTATTATATTAATAATAAAATATGTGGGATTTAAAGCATCCTGTGATATACGACATTTTTTCTTTTTGTTATCAGGCGCAAGAACAAATAAAGCATAAGGCTTTCCGACTCGTAAACATGCCACGTATAATTGACCATAAGAAAAATGTGCATCTTCCAAATTTAAACCACAAACATTGAAGGATTGGCCTTGTGATTTGTTAATCGTCAGGGCGAATGCAAGACGAATTGGAATTTAGTTTGTTTAAACTAAAAGCGTATATCGGTTGGGGTCATCGGAATCCACGGAACGAGAACTTTCTCACCTATGAATTTTCTTTTGAGTATCGTAGCGTAAATCACATTGGTCATCAATTTAATTATCACCAAAAGCGTTCCGTTGCATTGTTTTAGTTGGTTTAGGTTTCAAAGCATGGTTACTACCGAACTAACCTTTAGTGGTAAAATATGCGGTGGAAGCCAGGCACATCCAGGGGTGTTAAAAAATTCATCTGAAAAGTCGGTTATCATACGGCCATAGCGCTCTGAATTGATATTTGGATTATCCGCCTCACTTTCACTAACAGAAGCGATATTTCCGGCAGTGAGCACCTTACGATGATGCATAGGACTGATCAAATCTGTAACGTATCTAGTCTCTCAAAATGTCTTTATATTCTTCCCAATTCCTTGCACAGTAGGTTGATTATAACAACCATAATCGCTCCGTAATGCACAAAGGATGCCCGCATTTGAATTACTACTTTTATAGTAAGCTTTAGCGATTTTTACGCATTCTTTGGTTGTTAAACGTTTCGTATTCGTAAATGGCGATGACGAGTACTTAACAACTGACGGCCTTGCCATACCGGTGGTTTTGAAACTACTAAATGGATAACCCTGTGTAATACGATAGTAATAACTGTTAATAATTTTCAAATATTATCCGTTTTCCTTGATCCTTGCTAAGAGTATAGACAATTCAGTTTTTATTTGTTGCAAGTGAAGGAAACTAAAACACTGAACATTAGCTCTTCATGCTATCTAAACAGATTTGCCGTTGACATATTTACATATACATACAGAAATGCAATGTGAGAACTGGCTACAATGTTACTGTATGTGTGCTACATATATCCCAAAACAATCACTACATAAACAAATAAATCCGCATATTTACTTGCCCGTATAAAAGGTTGCTGTACAAATGTGACTGCTGTTGCTTAAAGCTCATTCGTAGGCAAGAACGGAAGGCAGACATACAGTGAAGTGGCAACGGAACATTCACAAATTCACACGTACATGTGCAATGCAGTGTTTGTATGCTATTATGTGAGAGTTATATAAGAGCATTCGTGTATCCTTGTGCATCGGTAGTTGTATCGACTTTACGAAATACCAGGCAATCATTAGAAGGCAACAAAGCTGGTGTTGGCAAAGAATGTGGTTAAACACACTACTCGGCAAACAGTGAAAGTCAACATAAACATATGCACAGAAACATATACAAACAAATATGCACAATTGCGCAGACATGTATGTATGTATTAGCGCTTGAATTGGATACACATTTGAAGAGTACGTATTAATAGCGTGTGGAAAGAGAGGTTACAGAAAAAGAAAGAAATGTAAATTAATGGAAACAAATGTAGTTTGTCAACCAACAGAACTGAAACCTCATAGTTTTCGTTTATCTGACTATTCGTTCCTTTTTTTTACTTTATTTACTAAACAAAATTTGTTAAATTTATTTAGGGCCAAATGCAGTCTCTTCCCCAGAGCACAAAAAGTCTTCACAAAATTTATTCATTTGAATTATGAAAATAAAAAATGCAATGAAATGCTGTTAAACAACATATATCAGCCACGAGCTAACTTTCTGATGGCCTCTGTTAACGTAATAATTTTTATTCCCACCACCAAAAATAATTACTTCAAATTTATCACTCCACTTTTATCCAATAGATGAACTAAGCTGAAACTTAATTAACTACATCTTTGATCGCTTTAGTTACCAATTTTTTAGTATGTTTTGACTATTTTTACGCGTTATTTGCGTTGTTAAACGATCCATATTCGTAAATGACAAACTTTTCACTAAATAAATTACATTTCTGATGACAGACACATATTACAGACAGATAAATATCTGTCATCTGAAATGTTATTTATTTAGTGAAAAGTTTGTCATTTACAATTATGGATCGTTTAACAGCTGACAGCTTTTCTACACCGGCGGTTTTGAAACCACCAAATAGATAACCCGGCAACATAATATGGGCACGACGACTAAAGTGGCTAGAGAATTTTTGGAGGAGAATAATTTTCAAGGTTTTTAAAAAATTTACTGAAGCTAATAAATGTGGTGGTAGTTGCTAGAAGCAAAAAATCGTTATTCTAACGCACTTTAAGCTAAACGTCTTATACCGATACCGATATGTTATGTGTGAAGAGAGAATGCTACTGACTTATGACGAAATGACTTATTTGGCGAAGAATCGGCGTAGCATTAATGGTTCGTCCGTAGGCGTCACAAATGAAATAGATGGACCCAGTAAAATAATTTTTGAAAAATGTGTCTTTATTAGAATTTTTAGCATTTTTAACATTCCTTTCACAAAAAGCAACAGGTGATAGTAGTTCATACGTGTGTAAAAAATCAAATCAATTCATACATACTCCAAATTATGGGTGTAGATACCCAGGAGTAGTAGTGCCCCTATATCTGAAGATGAGTCGGTACGTCATTTCGGGCTGTACATAATGTGGCGCATAAGTAATGTTAAGATTTGATCAGTGAACACACTGTTTTTAAGTCTTTTTTTTTTCGTTGCTTTACAGAATTAACTAAATAATACTTGGGAAATATATGGTAGAAAGACTCAGCACAGAACAAAGAACCAAAGTTAAAAAATTTTACTTTGAAAGTCAGCATTCGAATCAGATCATATCGAAATTTCTTTCATATTAGAAATACTCCTAGCGCTCCAACAATTTACCGATTGCTTCAGCGTTTTGGGCAACAAGGAGCTGTATGTGATCTTCCACGTGCTGGAAGACCTCGTGCAGTGACCATTGCTCGAGTGCAAGCAAGTATTGAAAAAAACCCCAAAAATTCCACCAGGCGACGTTCTCAGAAGTTAGAGATGTCTAGGCGGTCTTTGCAAAGAATCTTGCATATGTTACATCTTTTCCCAAATGAGATGCAATTGGTTCACGAGTTAAAACCAAATGATGCACAAGAACACATTCAACATAGTCGCCGTTAGCGTTACTTATGCGCCACCCTTTAGAATGCGGCTATCAAAAACATTCCGAATTCCAACAACTTTCCACCCAACGGCAAAAATAGGTTTTCTTGGCATATCGTATTCTCAAATATAATTTGTTAATTACAAGCAATATACTGCGGGAACTGTGAGTTTCTAGGCTTTTTTATGATATAGGTTTGAACAGGTAGTTAAAATATTTATATGGTTACAAATATATTTCACCGGAAAATGAGCTAAGTCGGGAAGTCGAGAACTTATTAGTAATGCCTACTTAACCTGCAACTAAAATCGTTAAAACATATATATGCGAACTCGGTCCATGAGAAACTAATCGCGTCTCTGCATAGTTAATATTAAGTTATTTTTACGGCTGTGCACCACATACACTGGGTATATGTACAATAGTTTTAATTTTTTTTTTCAGTTGATAACATTTTTAACATTTTGAAATGCCAGCTATTTTCAATGGTAGACGCTGTGTTTCCTCGTAATGATTTTTTTCGATTTCAGATATTTTTCCTGAAAAGAATTCGCGGAGAATACTACTCTAAAGCCGAAATTTGGTTACTTTTCCCCATTGTAACTCCAATTCCGAGATATGGATACCTTGCGCTTTGCATTTTTTTTTTTTTTGTAATGTATACGGAAAATGTGTTCTTATATGTGACTTGATAAATATTGACAATTGGGAATTTTGTGCGATTTTTTATCCGACGTTTGTTTGGACATTTGATTTGACAATCGGTTTCCAAGATATTGACAGATTTGTATATGTACAGTAGGTATTTTCTTATCCTTTTTTTTTTGGTTTTTTTTTTTTTTAATTATACTCCGTTTTTATGATTTTGAAGTTTAATACGAACTAGCGGATTTCTACTTAACAATTTTTGAGTATTTCTTTATTCCACAAGATGGTTATCGTTCTCTTCAGCATCCCTTCAAACTCAACAATACCCTATTTTGCCGATTAACAATTAAAACATTCTGAATTGAATTCTGAATTTTTGAGATTTATTCATTTGACGAGTTTATACAACTTTTTTACACCTCAGTCTGAGCGACCACTTCAAGGATTTGAATTTCCTTGACGACGGGGAAGTGGAAAATCGAATTAAACGCATTTTTTCCCAGAAAAACCACGCGAGTTTTATGAAGGAAGAATTTAAAAACTCCCAGAGAAGTGGGAAGAAGTTATTAAAAAATGGAAAAATTTTATAACAGATTAAAATAATTGTTTTCTTGTGTATAAATTTGTAAATACATTTCTTTTAAAAACTGAACGAACTTTCCAAACAACCCGATAATTTGGCCTGAACCGAAGGTAGTGAAGATCCCCAATATTAGCTAATTTACCTGTACGTAATTTATACCCTGCAAGGAAGCTTGGTATAATATTACGTGTATATATCCTGTAACTAGATTGTTGTCTATCGACTAAACATAACAAAACCTCTAACATTTTTTTGCTTCGTAACTAGAAGAATTATTTATCTTCTTTAATAATCAAAAATTTAAAGCATTACTGCCAATTTTGGTCTGTAAGAGCGTCGTTTTCCACATTTCAGTGTCGATGGTGAGCGTAATCCTCGTAGAATGTTTCCTGTTTCATTTGCACCGAAAGCAAAAAAAAAAAGAAAAACATTCGCATTCTATTCTATCCCTTTTACCGAAATGCACTTCATATCCGTGTTTTCCAATTCCAATTACTTCACATCCAAATATGTGGTTTTGTATTGACATTCACATTGTCTGGTCTTTCCATTAAGTTAATTGACCATTAGTTTGCAATAACTAATTCATTTATTATCTATCTCTACACTGTTTTGTGTAATTCCATTTGAGTTTCCGGATGGTACTGCTAAACTTTTGTATAAGTATGAAGTGGCTCAGAGTCTGGCCAAACAAGAAACAGTCTGTAAACAGGACTTAACAAATATCAATGTCTGTGGCTTTAATATTAACTGTAGGAGACAACTTTAAATGACAATGTTGTACACGTGCAACTGTGTGATTAGCATATACAAGATTAATGTTCGGTGTCGGTGTCAACAAACCGTTCCAAAATGGCGAATAAGTCAACCACACGCGGCCCGCAATGATGGTTATAATCCGGAACAATGAAGTGGAATGTCTAAAAATATTGAAGATTATTTGTGACTGCCATAGTTAACTGAGGAGAGTCAGTGCAATACTAAATTAATGGCATGAAGCTTGATTGATGACTAAGTTTTCATATGCATTGCTAACAAACTTACGACATTCTTGGGATAATTTGGGTCACAATTACATTGCCTGCACTACATTGGCTTACCAGAGAAGCAAGGTCATGCGGTCAGGAAAACATGCATATTTCTGTTTTCGTATGAAGTTAAAAAGGTTAAATATGTATAATTTTTTTACAACTGAAACGTTGACGTTATGACTAATGCTCATTGTGTGTATTGAAGGTTAGCTTACAAATGAACAATTAGTCCTAAATATTGTGCAATATTGTTCTAAATATTTGCATTACAAAACTAAACATTTGCTACAAGTTTTGATTGATAGCTTTGCAAGACGGTATTCTGTTATTAAAAACTGTGTCTGAATGAATTTAGCAAGTAATTAGTCCTAAATATTGTGTTGTTAATGCTAAATATTTGCTGTAAAAGACTAAAAATTTGGCTTTAAGTTTTAAATGATAGCCTTGCAAGATAATATTCTGTTATTAAAAATTGTTTGTGAATGAATTCGCAAATTTTTGACAACAGCAACTTCGGCGAGATTGGAATTTAAACACGTTGCCTTGCGACAATGAAATATAAGACATTCGTATTCGAATACATTAAAATATATACGTGCACTTCAAATAAGTATCATATTTCATTAGAACTTCATAAAAATAAAAGTGAACGCAAAAGCGACAATCTGAAGTTAATGATTTTAACGTCTTAAGCATTATAGAGAATATTTCTGTAGTGACGCAAATGAGAGGTCGCTGGAAATATTCTCAAACTTGAGATTTTTCTAAATTTAAGTTGTGTTTGACGGATGGTTCAACCGCTTTAATAATGTGGAGGTGAATTTGAAAATCGCGGTTGAGTTTTTTGTGTTCATAAACTTAAGATGTTTCTAAATTTAATTTAGGTTTGTCGGCGACTTGGAGACTTTTATATAACAATTAGCCCCATATGAAGTCCTATATCATGAATTTGTACTGGAAAGTCGCCGAAATAGAAAAATGCTAAATTTAGAATGTTTTTATATCTCGAAAACGGGCGACCGGACCCGCGGTTGAGTGTTTATTATTCGTAACTTTGAGATTTTTCTAAATTAATTTGGGGTTTTCTGATTGTCCAATCCCCTAAATAATACGAAGGTGAACTTGAAAATCGCAGCTGGGTGTTTAAGATTCATAAACTTGAGATTTTTCTAAATTTAGTTTGATTTTGTCGGATTGTTTACTCGCTTAAATAATGTGTTGCCCCATATGAAGCCTTATATGAAGTCCCATATCATGATTTTTTTTGGAAAGTCGTTAAATAAAAAATAGCCAAACTTAGGGATTGCTTTTATGTATTAAAAACGGGCGCCCTCATCCTGAAAGTGGTCTGGAAATAGAGTAAATGGAAGGTTGTTGTGTCATACAGTCGCTAGTGTTGAAAAGTGAAAGTGAAAAAAAGAACCCAAAACCCATTCTTCAATGTCGGCACGCAGGATAACCGAAACCCCATTCTTCAACATCAGCAACAGAGTCGAATAGCCATGGGAAAACTAAATTATATAGTGTGTTTTTTTTTGGGTCAAATATGGAAGGAAATCATTACCAGAGCTCTCAATCAAAACGGTTTATAAAGTAATGCTCACTGCAACTCAAGATAGTACAAAAACAGAAAATGTGAATCTAAATGTTACCGCACTGGTTACAAAAATTTTGAAATCCTTAATTGAAATACATATATATTATCCCTACCGCTTACCACTTGCTCCAATAAATGATACACAGTCTGTCCGAACATCGTTTCACATGATATGAAGAAACCAAGAATTTTGTTTACTTCTGTGTAAGGGTACCCAGACTAAAGACTAAATTTCTCCCAGACGCGATATTCATATGTTGCCAGAAAGTTAGGAAAATATTTTGGTTGTCGATAGAAAATTTTTAAAATGTTGCCTTCTTTGCCTTCTTTTTGTAAATATAATGGCCAATTTTAGATTCCTGGATATCCTTGAAGAACTAAATTTCTTCTAGACACGGTAGCCATATGTTGCCGGAAAGCTGGGACCACATTTTGGTTGTCAATAGGCAATTTTTTAAATTTTGCCTTCTTTTTGCAATAAATGACGAATTTTTTACGAAAACGGCGGAGGATTATTTGTACTCCAAACTGTCCAAGCTTGGGGATTGATTATGTGTGGGAGGATTATGTAGTTATGGCCAGGAAATATCCAAAATTGGGCAAAATCGAATGGATTGAAAAAAACTGCCTAGGATTATGTGGAGGGAATTATGTAGTTATGGCCAGGAAATAGGCAAAATTGGGCAAAATCGGATGGATCGGGAAGAACTGTTTAGGCAAGGATGATATAACAAAATGAGAATTTTCAGAACGGAATGTCCTAATTTTTGGCATGGTCATTGAAAATTCTTACAAAATGTCCAATATTACTGTAGAAATTGAATAAGTGAATATGTAATGCATGATAAAAAGGATTTTCTGGTATAAGAGCTTATATAGAAATGGATTACAAATGGCTCTAGTGACCGAAATCGGTCTATAGATAGAAAATTTGTCTATACAAGGACTGAATCTATGGAGATGGGTATTTAAGTATCGGTGGTTATGTCGCCCACCCAGCTTAACGCCTGTCCACTTGTTTTCGATTTTCGTTATCATATCCATGAAGCTGCAACTTTCCTATCTAAATTATTTTACTGGCAGCAAAACAGAATAATGGTTAATTTAAAGTAAATTTACTTCATGCATTAATACCTTAACTACCTTGTAGTTAGAGGCACTAGCACACCTTATAATTTCCTATGGGCTTCGGAGTGTAATTTTAACTTAATATCCATTGTATCCTTAAATAGTTGTTGTAAATGTTGGTAAAGAGTGGACACATATTTCAGCAAATAACCAATACAGTATTCATCTAAATAACTAAATTTGGATTAACTATTGTGTTGAATGTTGTCCTACCACATTTGGTTTCATTAAATAATTTGAAAATTACTTAGAATTTCTCAATAGTTGCACAACCTTACATAGCATACAAAGTCTCAAAGTTATCTTCATACATTTTGTTCCTTATTCATGAATTGAGCAACGAATAAATTGTATTATTTGCCACATACTTTGAAATGTAATTTCAATGCAAAATCATCAGTGACCTTAGGAAGTAATCAACCTAGTTGTCCTTTGGAGAAGACGGACAGATTTATGTTGAAGTAAATAATCCAAATATTTTAAACTTAAAATAATTTATTTGAAGTGGAGGCTGTATGCTTCTTCCATTCTATATTGCTTGAGAAATTTGTAATGCATAATTAATTTGAAAGTATAAAATGCCCTAGACAAGGAAGCAGGACAACATGTGAGGGTTCTGCAGCTACTCAAATGGAAATGTAAAAGGTGTTGTAGCAAAATGTCTTAAAATATTTTGCGTAACTTTCGAAAATTGAGATTTCTAACAAATTCTAAAAGTAGTACTAAAAGCAAATTCGTCATTAATTCGTAAGCATTTAATATGAGAGAATAAAATATAGATAGACAGATATATAGTAATTCATATTTATAATCAAAGATAATATTATGATAATGCATATTGAAAATATGAAACATATAATAAATGTTTTTCGAACTGCATATGTTTTGTAAAATTTTTCATTTTCATTTGACAGCTTATTTTTATTTAAATATAATCCGGTTAATTTTTCTCAAACAATAAAGTATTTATCTAATGTCCTACATTGCAAAGGTCCCAATGACCTAAATAAATGTTATTCAATTCGATTCTACCTATTAGGTTTAGAGAAAGTCGGTAGGAAAAGTTTTACTATTTTGGCAATCGTTTTTCAATGATCGATATTTAAGTTTTAAAATTTTTATCCTTGTCTTTATTTAAATTGTCATTATCGATGTCTAAATAATAAAATATCCACTTATGCTGCTTAAAAAATTTTACGAATACAAAAACATAGATCTAGAAGTTCTAATTCGTAAGCCGCAAGACGAAAATGTTAAACCTCTTAGCTCTGATAATACAATCTCTATGCTAATTAATTGTATTCAACTACTATTCACACAGCTCACATTTATGCAAAATATCTAACTTTTAGTTTGCTGTAATACTTTATGAAAACTGATGTGTCATTGTCCACTACTATTATGTGTCAATGTGGGAATTACATCAATTACCATCAAAATTTGCAACAGCCCTATGCAACAGAACTCAAATATGCAGAACGAAATCTGTGGCAATTCCGTTCATTCAATAGCACGCAAACAAATAACAACCAAGCCAACATCCAAATGCAAAAAAATTGCAATTAGATGGCGGAGAATGAATGTGGAACAAAACACGACTATTTTTGGACGATATTTAAAAGGAGTTTTTACTTTTCCAATAGTAAATTTAACGCATGATTTAACATACCTAGCTTTGGTTTTGTAGCTAAACATAAATGGAAATATAATTGGTGTATTTATTTATTTTTGTTATGCTCTTCATGTCAAGTTATTCAAATTGAAATCATACAGAATATTATTTATACTGGCGAATGAGTGATATTAGAAACAACGGGAGTATGATTGATGGATTTTAAATTGTTTTGGAATTTCTGTTTCGTTTTATACGTTGTAAAAGGAGAAAGTGTGAATAACATTATTTAGTTTGAGTATAGCTAATATAATATAAATACAATTATAATCAACAATACAACAATTATAATCAACTCAGTTCCCGCCGTTTGCCAATAGATGGCGCCAGCTGTAAATGCTAGTTAGGTAGTGGTATACATACCGTATCGACACAATAGTGATTTTTTTTTTTTTTTTTTTGACGTAATACTCTTTCGGTAGTGTGAATATTTATGATTTTGTGCCAAATAATCGTTTTCTTTCAATCGAAGAAAACGGCGGCTGAAGCTTTTCGTTTACGGAGATGCAGGTTTAAGTGAAACAACGTATCGAGATTGATTACGTAGCTTGAAATACCAATATTTCGATGTTGACAACCGTTCGCATGAAGGAAGACGAAAAAGCTTCGAAGACACTGAATTCTGCGGTTTCAACCGCAGACAGAGCTTGCTTCAGTATTAGAAGTTACCCAAAAAGTCATTTCCAAGCGATTACATTCGTTGGGATTAATTCAAAACCAAAAAACTTGGGCTTCTTTTGTGTTGAAGCCAAGGGACGTTGAGCGCCGTTTTTTCGCCTGTGAACTAGCAAAAACATTTAACATTTATCAAGTTTGAGCACAATTTTGTTTACAAATTCGCTGAACTTGAAACTAATGTTTAACGATGCGTAGCGCCATCAGTCTAAGGTGTTCCTATGACGGTTGCAACACGTATTCGTAGAACGCGTTTATATCTCACAAATATTGTTCTATGCTCTGAGCAAAGAGAAAAGACCTGAAATATAGACGTCTAGATAAATAAATTTAATAACATGATACGAATTGTTGACATTAATTATTATTATACTCATTATCTAGCATCAATTGATGAAGTTTTGTTTTTAAGGCGGCACATGCCGGTTGACATGTGTTATGAAGAGTGCGGTTTACGACATACTGTGATACTGACCGACAAATCTGCTCGAAAATATTTCGGGGGACAAAGCATCATAATCGAAAATTGTCTACTTCGTTTTCAACAAAATCCAAATATAAACTCAACGGACGCTACAGAAGGGAAGTACCCAAATTCCATTAGATGATAAGGAGAAGAAGGATATAATGCCGAAGCGCAAGGAATTTTGCTCTCTATGCTGCAATTAATTGATATTAATATCATATAATACTGTTGGTTTGTTTGTTCAAAAACGTACAAATGTGTAAAGAAATTTTTAGATTCTCATATAAAACTAAAGAAGTGTTCGCATATAATATTGGACTTTGTGGAATTATCGACAAAACTGCAGTAGTGTTTGCATACGATACTGGAGTTTGTAGAATAAGTCGATTATTCCACAAAATCCAATATAATATAAATAAAGGACTTTTTAAGGCTGATGGAAACGTTGATCGTTCATAAAACTTAACGTAACATAAACATAAAGCTGCTGGGGACCTGCACCTATTTATTATTATTCTTATTATTATGGCAGCGCAATGAAAGAAAATTTTATTCTTGCTTAAGCAGTGATATAAAATATCAAATGACCTCGTAAAAATAGAAAGAACAAAAATTGAATTAATATTTCAGCATGCTGCTAGTGTGCCATATCCATAAAATGTGAATTTTTGCAGGAAGAAAATTTGCCTCAGTTTGGTGGTATATGAATTACTTTAAATTATATTTCATTGTACAGAAAAACTCATCATTTATCATCACTCTTGTTTTGCTTTCCTTATAATTCAATTGTAATATCAAATATTGTATGAAAAAGTTTCCAACCACATTTTGTTGCCAGTTTACCGAGGAATAACTTGACGATAAACTTTTCGTATTGTTGCTAATAGTTATATATTTGTTATTTATTAGCGTTATAAATCACTTACGAACAAAAAAATGATTGTCCCACAAAATCGTTTCATTTTCATTTTGCTGCCACCACAATGAGTTTTATTCATAAGATTGCTTACAAAATCTAACACAGAAAAAGGCGAAAAGATTTTTTCTTCGCTTTTCATTCATTGATGTGTAACAAACATTTATTATTAGTTGATTGATTTATGACCAAACAATTTGTTATGTTGGCCCAAACTATTTTGTAATTCATGACCAAAGTTTCACTTGTAGTCCCAAGATGCCGTTTAATGAGTTTTTGTTTTGAAGGCAACTCTAAAAGGAAGAAAGGTGATTAGGGCAACATATTCTTAATATGTGTAATATATCTTCAAATGTCCTAAATAAGTAAATCTGTAATGTATTCAATGGGGGGAAAAATGATCTAAGAAAATTTATTGTAAACACAGTAATCTTATAAAGAAAATCGTTAAGAATCAGCTGGGACATTTGTATGTTGTAGGAGTTATTTTCGGGGCGGAGGCTTTGTGATACAGCACAAATGACATAAGAATGTCTAAGTGTTTAAAGATCTAAAAGTCTAAATGATGAGAGTAGGTTAATGCAATGAAGTTGAATGAACATTTTCAGTTACGAGTATTCCCTACAAAGAAAACATCTGACAGAAATAAATTAAATTACCGGTTACAGCCATAGTTTTAGATCCGTTAGCTTTATGAGCAAAGAACTAAACCCTTTTACGTCTTTGAAACATGTGAATGAATGAATAAAAGATCACAACACAGAACAGCCGTAAAAGAAATTGAAATCAGGACCAACGAAAAAATCATGTTCTAAGTCAGAAGAATGGGTGAGCAATTTGGAGAAATATTTTGCGCAGATACATTTAATGCCGCTTGGGATTAAAAAAAAGAATTAACTTAAGGGTTATTTGAGCGAAATATGAACAATATCAAACACAAGTACTAGAATAGAAAAAATGGCTGTAAAGTAAAGCTTTAGCACACAATAGAATCATTAAATTCGTGACCACTTTTGGTAATAGTTCAAATAAAGTGAGACATTCGATCGAATTCAATTTTGGCATAAACACATTGAACCCTGGCTTTGAATACACAACTTCATGGCGTGTCGTTGTAATGTGAAATCGTCTGACAAACAACATTTTTGTTCACACTAACAATGGCTGGTTGCGATTTTCCAGCCAAATACAAGCTGAATGCTGTATCGAGTTCAGGCCTAAAAGTTTAGTCTGGAGGTGAACCAACATACTGGCCCACGGATCTCAATAAAACCCCCGATCTCATAGATTTTGCAGTTATGAAGAGCATAACAAGAGAACACATCATCGTTACTCCTTCCCTCGACCTCTCATCAGACCACTCCCCCACAATTCTCACAGTATTTAACATTCCCTTGAACCCGGAAATCTCTTACCATTTTCCAAACAGGCATACAAATTGGTTGAAATACAAGATGTACATAAGCTCTCATCTATGGCAAAACTTTTCTCTCAAAACACCAGATGAAATTCAGTCTGCCATCAACGTCCTCACTACCACAATGACAACTGCCGCAAACTTGGCAACTCCGCACAAGGTCTACGCTAAAACAAAAAATGACTCCTCATGTCATATTGAATCCCTAATCAAAGAGAAAAGGAAAGCGAGAAGACGATGGCAAAAGCAAAGATCTCCCTACCTCAAAGCTTGTCTCGACCAGTGCAAGTCAAAACTGAGGTCAACTCTGAATGAAAAAAAAGAAATCTTCGAAGCCCGCTACTTATCTCGTCTAGGAGCCACACAAAACACTAACTATAGCCTGTACAAGGCCACAAGGCAACTACAGCATCCTATAACGCAGGAGTCTCCAATACGGATGAAAGACGGAGGATGGGCAAGGAGTAGTGATGAAAAAGTGAAAGAATTTGCTGATCATCTGGAAGAAGTATTTACTCCTAACGATACAAACTCTCGCGTGAATCATTAATCATGAATCATTAGCCCAATGGTCACAAATCCAATGAAAATAAGTCTATCTCTTTTAAAGAAAAATGTTCTCTCGTTGAAAATGAATAAATCTCCTGGACACGATAAAATAACAGCGAAAATGATCTCAGAACTCCCCCACAATATCCTCAAATTAGTTTTATTTATATTTAATGCTATACTTCGAATTGGATACTTTCCTCGATCATGGAAGCTGTCTGAAATAATAATGATCCCAAAACCTGGAAAGGAACTATCACAAATTACATCTTATCGACCCATGAGTTTACTCTCTATTTTATCTAAACTGTTTGAAAAGATCTTTCTCCAAATGTTGTACACCCATATTGAAGCAAACCATGTAATACCCACGCACCAGTTTGGGTTTCGCAAGGGTCATGGAACGACAGAACAAGTACACCGTATAGTAACCCAGATCAGAAAAACATTCGAAGATCGGAAATATTGCTCAGATCTCCTTATAGACATCTCCCAAGCCTTTGATAAAGTGTGGCATGAAGGCCTCATTCACAAAATAGTCTCTTTTCTACCGGGAAATACCCACAAGCTCCTGGAGAGCTATCTGAAGGATCGATCTTTTGTAGTAAAATCGAAAGACTCTGTTTCAACTCAAAGAAAAGTTTTAGCAGGAGTTCCGCAGGGCAGTATACTAGGCCCTGTACTATATACCATCTACACCTCTGACATGCCTCTTCATTCCCTAATTCAAACCTCAACTTTCGCTGATGACACTGCATTTATGAGCACTAACACTTGCCCATTAATGGCTTCTAGACAACTGCAGTCTCATATACACACATTAGAATCTTGGCTCGAAAAGTGGAAGATAAAAGTAAATGCCACTAAGAGTATACAGGTTACATTCTCTCTTAGACAGAACAATTGCCCAGCCCTCACTATTCACGGTAGTACCATACCCGTTCATAACCATGTGAAATATTTGGGTATTCACCTAGACCGACGTCTCACCTGGAAAAATCACATTGACTCAAAAACCATACAACTGAAATTAAAAATGGCTCAACTCCACTGGCTTATTGGCTCCCAGTCTACTCTCAGTTTGGAAAATAAAATCACCATCTACAAAACCATATTGAAGCCAATATGGACATACGGCGTCCAATTGTGGGGAACGGCATCGGCTTCTAACATAAATAAGTTACAGAGAAGACAGTTAAGAATACTGCGCCAAATTTGTGGTGCTCCATGGTATATTAGGAATGATAATATACACAAAGATTTAAACATTCCTTATATTTCCGAGGAAATAAAAAAATTAAGCAGGTCATATATATCGAAGTTGTCCTCTCACTCAAACCCACTCGCTCAAAACCTTCAAAATTTTCCCGGTCATATACGGCTAAAAAGAAAGGACACGCTAGACTTGGTCCGGTGATAAACAGTACTTCTCGCCAAAAACAAGATCCGGCAATGGCAGGATACTTTAGTTTAAGATAGGTTTAAGATTTGAATACATATTGTAAATTTCGTAAGAAAGATCCAATAAAAAAACAATGAATGAAAAAAAAAAAAAATACAAGGCAAAAACACTGCTAGGCTTGAATTCCATTTCAATGGAATGTTTTAAATGCAGTATAAAACAGCATGTCTCCATTAGCTTATAAACAACACAGCAGACTAAATTTGTCTATGTCAAAAATTGAGCATGCTTTCATTAACCGTTTGGTTGCTACAGCAGCGTGAAGTTGGTAGCACTTTGAGCACCTATCCCAGTGTATGAATTAATTGCCTTAACTTTTGTAAAAGTATTTGCTTAACTTAAATTTATTTCTCAAAGCATTGAACGGGTTTCTTTTAATTATTCTCTCGTTGTAGAAGAGACGTGGAAAAGAAACCAATCTATAAGAGCCAATCAACATTATTTTACACACAATCAAACTGTTGATGACGTTTGTTTGTTTGTTTGTTTGTTGCTCAAAGAGAACTTGCTACTCAATTTTTCTTTCTCCAATTACTACAGTTTTCCATCTGATTTGATTTGTATTCTATGCAAAAAATGTATGAAAGCGATACTAAAAAATAAGTTAAGTGGAAATAATTCGAGTGTTTGTTTTTCCTCTGAATATTTCCCTGCAAAGTGCAAGGAAAATTATGGATAGGAGCATTTTATCGGAAAACGTGATACTTTTTTTATTGTTAGCAAAAAAAAATTGAATAATTTGATTAGATACTTAAGTCTAATTTATCGCATAGTCAAGTACGTTTTTGCCTTAGTTTGTTTACTGGACTCAAGCCCTTCTTATGGAGGAGAATAATGCTATTGTTAAGGAAATGTTGCAAGTTCTAATTAGGGTTCTCCGATTACTATTCATTTGAAAAGAAACATAACCGCTTGCAGAACTTCCCAAGCGGCTACCATCTTCCATCCCATAGGTCAAAGTTTCTTACCAAAGAAAGCCATGGCATTATCAGCGGGCTTCGGTCTGGTTGTGGTTGAAGTAGGAATGCTTCTGGTCGATAAATTTATTCCGGAGTAATCTGCTTAGGAACAGATATATAGTTTCTCGGGTCCCAGTAGAGAATTTCTATTATAAAATTTAGTCCATGAGCACACAAATTGTGTTACTGTACAACAAGAGTACTATACGGAGGATAATTTCTCAAAAAGATGAATTTTAATTTTTCATTTGTTTTTCTTACTAATATTTGGTTTCATGTGTTGCAAATAAAATGTCCGAGTTTGGACATAAAACAAAAAAAAAAGGCAATAAAAAATATGTCTTTCAATACGCAGTAGAATACAAATTTTTATGCTTGATAATTTCTTATCCGCACGAATGCACTATTCCAAATTTACGACATATTTTATGTCCTCTTTCTTAAGTACCACAAAATTGATACCTAATATTTTTGAATTGGCAGTAACTCGAAGAGATTTAAACCTGGTATGTAAGAAAACACCATCTTTATTTTTCATGTATTCTGTTGTCCATTTTAGCGGAATTCCCTTTTAAAAGACCTGAAGAGAATTTCTGATAGATAAGAAAACATCGTCTTTATAAAGCAAAATGGATCATTCGAAAGCTAACATGATGGTCTAGAAGAGTTTAAAATTGCACGAGAACTATCATAAGAGTCTAAAACAAGAAGAATTCTATTCTTTTATACTAATTTTTGAATATTTTCGAAACAGTGCTCATAAGCTAATGAAATTGACAGCCACTCTAACAGAAGTGATTCAAATTTGCCAGCAAGGCAAGGCTAGTTTTTATATATTCTCTAGCCCATTTTTATTCTCTAGCCCATCATGGTTCTATGATAAAAGCTTTTCTTAATAACAGACAGCTTGTAGTTCAGAATGCCATGAAATAAAGTAGAGGTTGGATTTAAAATTAAAACCTCCTGAAATCAAAACCGTAAAAATCGGCAAAGAGAATACCCTGCTAGAGCTAAATAAATTCCAAAGAAATTCTACATCTGATTTTTTTTTACTTAAAAGGGTGGAATCACGCATAAGAAGTATCGAACACTTGTTAGTATCTTATAAGATATGTTGCTCGTAAATTTTTTGAACATTTGAATAAGCCTGGTTTATATTTTAGGACATTTTCTTAGAAATTCTTAGAAAGCGACGAAACACACCATTTGACATTTGAAAAAGATCACTTATAAGTTCGTCTTGAGTACGTTTATTAAGTCTGTACGAAGGTTGTAGAGAGGATCGTTCAATCTAGTAAGCTATGATATCAAGGTACTGTTTATAAGAGAGAGTGTGATTCTATTATAGTTTAGTATTCCCACGATAAGTCTTATTATTCTTAACTTCATTCTGAAATTTGACAACAAATAGATTTAGAAAGTTTTTCACAACCAGCGGCATAGGTCTTTCAGTTTAAAATCCCCACATTAAAAGGCCTTGCAGCGCCATATCGCATTATCTCCCACGTCACCTGCACGCTAAGTGTACCCTCAAATCGTTTACAGCCAGTATCCATTGCGACGTTCGCTTTGCGGCCGCGTACTGAAACCAGAAATCGTCTATATCTTTATCGTTTAATTTGGGCCAAAAGCAGTTGGTTACAATTGATCTGTAATGGTCGCCGTTAACGGTGGTGGTCTCTTTAATACCGTTTTCGAATAAATATCGACCTCTGGCATTGCCAGCGCAAAATCAGCACCAAAGCAGTGGTTTTTTGCAGATGCATTGTCATCTGCTAAACCCCTTTTGAGTTGGTGCCGTCACATATACGTCAACTTTGTGTGTTAACATAACATTCAGCCACAACGCACCTCATCGCTAAAGATAGCTTTCGGCGATAATTAGGGCCCTCTTTCAAAAGTTCGGAAGCACCAGACAGTGAACAAACCGCCCTGTCTATCGCCATTAACTTTGAACTCTTGGGTCATTTGGATCTTTTACGTGGGCAAGTCCAAGTCACGACGTAAAATTCGTTAAGGTCTTCAAAAGTCCAAATTCTTGTGCATTGAAAGAAATTGATGCCTCGAGTTCTCCTGTACACTTTCGATGTTTCCAACCATACTAGCCTAATCTTTTGATGTACAAATATTGACTGATTATTTATCGAGCTTATCGTCTCGAATTTGACCACTAAATGTTAAGGGATCGACTTAAAATGGAAATAAAGCACGCAATGTTTGCACAAGTAAATACACATTTCAGTAAAGTTTTATTATTGGCCCGAAAATTTGGCATCAATAAAAGCTGATTTCACAGACGCCACCAAAACAACATGGTCGCCAAAGGGTAGCAACATCAATTCAACCTATTTGGAAAATCCGTTCCTCGTGAGCAGAAGATTAAAAATGTGCTACTTGAGATGTTACGCTCTTAATTACACTCCTCAAATTACACTCCTCATTGCTCTATACATTATAATATTTGCCTTAAAGGTTGCATAAATCAGACTTAAAAGATACAGTTCTCCCGTAATAAGTTTTAATAGAATATGCATACCAAAAATCCTTAAAATTGAATGCGGTTGCTTTGGGATTGCATTTGTTCTCGAAGTAAAAAACAGTTTTAAATACTGTTTCGAAAGCATACGAAAGTGTTGAAAACTATGAAGGAGTTTTCTGTAATATATTTATTACATTTGCTTTTTTTTTTTTTTTTAACGCAAATAGCAGCCCGCACAATGACAAATTTATTTGATTATTTCAGGCATTTTTATAGCATAGGCTATAATATTTATCGTTGTGGCTTTGACAATTTAATTAAAATAATTCGATTTAATTGGAAAAAAAACTTCACTATACTTCAAATTGAATAGCAGTTTATTTCAGTTCCCAAGAGTTTGTAATTAATTTAACTCTACAATTAATTTTCCACAGGAAAACAGATCGGTATCTATACTGATGAGCATTTTACTTGAATTACAAAAATTGTCATGAGAATCTAATTATCATTTAATGTTTATTACACACAATTGTATTCGTTTTAAACAAATGGGATGATTTGTTAAAGTTTCATTGGAAACTTCAGGGGTTTCATTCCAATTTCTATGAAAGTATGTGGGTGGACATTTACTAATCATTTATTTGAATATATCGTAATTTCCAAGCCTTTGAAAAAGTGCGGTATAATCAATGTAATTTCTACGCATCAGTAATTTGAATTATTTCAAAAGAATTATGAGACATGTGGCCATACTCAATATAAATGAAAAAGTTCAATCATTCGTATTATTATAAATAGATCACGATGGAATGATTTATGTTTAACCAACAACAAAAGCTTCATTTATCAATCCATCATATGAGGTTTCCAATTATTAATAAATTTGCGTATCAACCATAACGCTGTATTCGATCAATGTTGTCATATCAGTTTAGCTACCTATAAGCCCTTTTGCTTACATTTTCCTTAACACTGCCAACTTAATTTTTACCCGCACATAAAGTATAAAGACTCTTAAAGTAAATAGTCATTTATTATCGCTATCGCGTCGCTTTGAATAATTCAACATTATCCTGGCACGAAATGAAATACAAAAGATATGAGAGCTTAACGCAAACAACGCCAAAAGGTGGAATGAATAGGATGGTGTTTTAACAAGGATTTATTACATTTTATCGATATTGTTAAAAATTTGTTTAAGAAAATATAACATCAACAGCATCTAGTTTACGAAGAGGTTGAAGTGAAGCTGCAAACGGCGACGGCGGTGATTTCAGAAGGATTATCAGAGGCAGCACAACTACATCGTTTAGTGGGACAATTGGGAGAAGGACAATTTTATATGCATAAGTAAAACAAATACAATTTATTGGACAAGTACATTAAGTTTAAAGAAATTTGAAAGCAGTAGAGCTGTAAAATAAGTTTTTGTCTCAATGGCTTCGCTACTTAGAAGAATGGTGAGTATCCCTTAGCGACAGATCAGTGGATCCTTCTGCAGATGACGTTGGATACTTGCATAAAATCCTGCGCTTACAACATAAATTTGTATGATTGACAGTGAATTTATGAATTCGGGCCTACAGAACTTTTTGGCACGAATATTCTCTGTACATTCTCTTTTTTCACCCCCATGCATTGTATAAGAACTTTTGACTACCTTCATTATATCGAACAGGTGAGAGCAATAAAAAAATAATGGGGAAATGGATATGGTAAGGGGATGCCAGCGATGAAAATGCGGCCATAAATATGCTGAATGTGCTACAATTATGCGAAAAGTTTCTAGTATCGAAAATGAAACAAGAGAATAAATCTCGCAAATTATGTATGATACCCAACACCTAGCAAAAGTGGAGTCAGAATTACATACTAGTACCTGAGAACAGTAAGTAAGATTGAAGCGTTAAATTGAAGTTTAGCATCTTCTTTTAAACTCAGTTTGATTCAATAAGTGAATGCAGGATTGTAAGAGCCCACGGATATTATGTCCTGGTTTCATAAAAACAGCCAACGACAGTCGCCGTTTACCCATTGCTTATAAGAACTCATGTATGTACTCATATATATGTATTATATGCAAAAGTTTATAGCCATTTAGTTTTAAAACAAGTAAACTCACAATTGACCAGACAATGTGCCAAAGTCTGGAGAAGAGTCAAGATAAACAGATCATTACATACAGCTTTTTAGACTATAAATCTACCTTCGATAGTTCAACGCGGCCATGACTGTAGCTGAGTTCAGAATTACAGTAAATCTAACAGGTTTCTGTAGGGTCATACTGACCGCTATGAAATATTGGTCAGCAAAAGGTGGGGAAATCCTTGCTGAGCCATTTTACCTCAAATTAAGCTCTAGGCATGACGATAGTGCGCACGCTTCAAACTGCGACCTTGTCGAGAGTTGAGATGTTGCTCTTTTCGTAGACAGCAACAACATTGACTGAACTTAATTATGACTTACAGCGGTGAATGATTTTGCTTACTTCAAGACCGCCGTAGGTGCTAAGTATTTCAATTTAGAAACTAGGAGAAGAAAATTGCTAGCAAACAGTGCTACCATGAATATGACGATCGAGAGTTCAGAAAATTTTCAAGAGGTTTAACGCTCCGTGAAATATATAAAGCTAACATATATAATGGAACCTGAAGGCACAGGAACAACCATGAGTTCTTTAAGCTGCATTTGGCGATTCTGTGCGGTGAATCATGACATATGAACTATAGGTAATTAAAACGGATCATCACAAAATGTTGAAAATGAACTCAATGAACTTAATCGACAACGCAAAAGAGAGTGAAGCATTTCCAGTGGCAAACTGGAAAAGAGGAGAGGCAGACCAAGTGCTTCTTCATTATTTTTTATGGATAACACACAATGGATCAAAAATTGTATACTAGCCGCCATCTAAATAAGTTTGTAAAAAAAACAATTGCTTTTTAAAATATTTTGAATAATATTTAGCTTTTTGATAAAAACTGTAAGTTTTACACATTCTGTTTGCATGCACTTTGCTTACTTTTAGAATTTTGCGATTTGACGTTATTTTTCTGTAAGAATTTCAACTATTTCAGCTTCAATACATATATATATATATATATATCAATATAATCAATTATATCAATATAATCAAATAATCCGTACTGATTTCTCGCCCATAAAAAGCGTGATCAACCGTGGCTTGATGATTACTTTAAGCTACTAGCGGTCTCCGATACAATAGTAAACATTTTTCTCCCGAGCTCTAGCAAAAGTTTCTCCAAGCGGTGTCCGATGTCGTCATTATATCAGTGTCTACAAGAAAAAACGATTTAACATAGATTTTGTTAGTTTGAATTATTAAGTATTTTGCAAGAAACAGCTATTATAGAAATTTAATATAACTTTTGATATACGTGGAATTCAGAAACGATGTTTAGACGATAACATTCATTCTTATGATGTCCGATGTAATAATAAAGCACATATTGTCGTTTACTTCGATATTTAGAGATATTATGAAATACCTCAAAAACCACTGTTTTGAAAAATAGCTATAACTCGTGAACTATACGGAACTTTTAAATTTGGACTAGTCATAAATGTTTGTCTAAATGAGAACAATAGTTACCAAGAATAAACCGGAATTCTACCTGCAGTTGTTTTCCCTTGTAAGTACAGATATAGCTTCAGTTGATGCAAAAACTAAATTATAAAAGTACTTCCATACAACATTTATGTAATGCAATGTTGCAGTTTGATATCTTTCGCTCACATGTGAATGTCTCAGAATACAAGCTTAAAAATCGGAGGAAGACAGTGCAAGTTGTGGTTCGTTAGTGGCAAAGATCGATTTTACTGATATCACCCTATTCATACTGGCTTCGCATTCTAAATCCAGACTTTAAACATCAGTGCCTTATCAACAGATCTTTACAACTTGAATGTTGAATGGACCGTTAAATGGGAATTTAAATGAAATTTCAACTCAGTCGTCAAGGCCTTTAAGTTTTGCAACTTGCTCTTATGCTATGCGAAACTATGTAACCATGTAACCATATAATTATGTAATTATGTAAATATGTAAATATGTAATTATGTACCAATGTAACTAAGTGACTATGTAACTATGCAACTATGTAACTATGTAATTATGTAACTATGTAACTATCTAAGTATCTAACTATGTAACTATATACCTATGTAACTATGTAATTATCTATAGCTGTGCAATTATGTAGCTTTATAACTTTGTAATTATCTATATAAATATGGAACCAAATTACCTAGAATATTTTTTTTTTTTTAAAACTTATAATGGAACCAAAATGGCCAGCGATTTTCGGAAAATAAAATACAAATGCACACATCTAGTAAGCATTCTTATCAACACTACATAAGAAAATATTTGTTCTCAGTATTAAAAAGAAAATCAAAAATAAAATAAAAAAAATAAATTACAAATAAAATAAATCCCAAAAGCTGTTTCACTCATTTTCCTTTCAGCCCCTCCCAACATTTCTTCACAATAGCACATTCCTTAAATTCCAGACAAATAGCCTGAATTGCCTGCTTTCATAGCTTAAACCGGAAATGACATGTATACGTTTAGTGTTGTCAGCACCCCGCGGCAACGGAAGTTGAATTAAAACATGAATTGTAAACAAATCTCGGACAAAAAAATAAGAAAGAAATTATTTTTTATTGCCTTTTCTATTGTTTGCTGGTCATTTTTTCAATGCAAATTTATGTTAACATTGTAAAATACAACGAAGAATAATAAATAAAGCGATGATAATAGAAATGGCCCACGATGAAGACCTAAATAAGCGTAACAGTTGGGAGACAAAGGTAAATACGAAATGTAAACTGCTCAAAAAATAAAACGTATATTCCGGCAGAAGCAATACGCTACAGAATTTGACAAGACTATTTGAAGAAGTTTCTGCATATTTTACTATTACAAATTTTAAAGCTTAAATAATATACAGCGCTGCAGCTATAAGGCTTATAAATAATGTTCTTCACTTTTTCTAGCCATAATCATACTACGAATTATGTCTAAGGAATATTTAATATCTTAATCCTTCTTGTAGTAGGTATTTTAAGGAACTACATCACTTGCTCATACAAATCTCGCAAAATCGTACGAAAACCATAGTCTTAATTTTGATTTTTTTTAATAATGCAATTTTGCGTAAACAGAACGTAAGCAATCACATTACTGAAAATGAGTTATGAACACCACTAAATTCACTACTCAATTGTAAATGACTTCACAAAAAGTAGGTGGAAGTAAACCAGTACAGCAACTGAGACATTTCCTGGAAAACGAAACATTTTTACTAGTCGAAAAGTTTGTTGTTAGAATATTGAATTCTACAGCGATAAGAACAATAACATGTAAATCTTATTATATGAAGTATTTTATTTAATTTATGTTTGGGTTATTTTCGTATTTACAGAGCAAAGGATAAAGAACATTTCAATGCATATTGATAACTTTTTACTGCCCTCTTGTAAAACTTAAGAAAATAAGCGATATTGGGTAGCTTTGACATTAGCAAGTAGTACGGGGAAGAATATTTTGTCCACAGATTTTTGAAAATACATATCCCGAAAACATTGAACAATTTATTCCTTGATATATTTAAAAACTACCAATATTGTTGTTTGTTTCGATGTTGAGCGATATCCTTCAACAAATTATACTTAGAAATAGTGTTTTAGTATATTACATTTTGAATACGACTTTAGCAGGGATTTTCTTTCTTAATATTATATTTTAAAAATATTTAGTTAAGAAAGACAAATTAGTTCGAATTTTGAAAAAAAAAATACCGATAGTTGGTGGTTTAAATATCCCGCTAATAGAGATTATCCGAATTCTCTTTGTCGTTTAGTTGACACAATTATCTCCTTTACATTCATGGGAACAAAGATTTATTTTTTAACAGAACCAGTGGTTACATCGACTATTCTAATGGCACAGATTCTTGGTCATTTTACGTTCCTTTTAAGCCTCTCCGGCGAACACATATTTTTGATATACCTCGGCACTTTACTTCTTATGAAAAAACAGTACTTTGAATCGTGGATTTTATATTCTTAAAGAAGTTAATGAGTATGGCTTGAATCAAGATTCTAATCAACTTATAGAGTTTGACTCATCTCAATATTTGTTTCGATTATATCTTAATAGTTTTCTAAATTGAAATAATTCTATTTTAAATTGTTTATAAATTATATATGTAAAATAAAATATTACTGTTTTGCTATTGTTAGTCTGTAAGGAAATTTTGTTCCATAGACTTAAAATAAATGAAATATGAAATGGAATACGAATGAATAACAAACATTTTCTGTTTTATTGACCAATTGCCGGTGTGTTTTTTTTTAATATATTAAAGATCGCAGACCTCTTTTCGCGGAAATGTTTTCATGTTTTCAAATACACGGTATGTAATATTTATACCAACCCGATCGGAGCAATCTACGCGAATAACAATCAATTTTTGCGATCTCCTCTGGTCATATGTGGTAGGTTGTAGCAATTTAATTACTTATTATTATTATTACTTATTATTATTACTTATTATTATTACTTATTATTATTATTACTTAAAAGCTCTATAATTCTGCTGGATTTTTCACGTTGAGGGTGGATATTTCCCCGTTGGGTAGCTCTACATTTATCTTATAAGTTTGGAAAATTTGAACAATTTTTGTCGAAGTTTTCAGATAAAATTTCTGAATTTTTTTACATAAGATAAGGATTTTTCGTATGAGGGGATGGTGATGCGATCGATAAATATATAATTAGTAGGGAGTATTGCTTGTGCTGCAATAATCGGGATATTTATTTTATTTCTGACAGAATAAAACAATTCAGGGTTTTCAATATGGTTTTCTTAGAGGTGCTCTCCACAATGAAAAGCACAACTTTATATGACTAAGTTTGGATAAGAAATAAGTTAAGAATAAATTGTAATAGTCCTTGTAAGCCAGAGTTTTAACGCAATTCTCACTGTTAGAATGCTAGAGAAAGCTTTTGGCAAGAGATATTACAAGATAGTGATAAGAGATATTAGAAGACAGTGACAAGAGGTACATATTTCATATAAGAGAGTGACAAGAGATATTATATTACAAGTCTACGGGTGTGGAATAAAGATTCTGGTCAAACTCTGACTTCTTTAGTTTAGTTTTAAACAGATATACTTATTGTGATTTAGTGCCTGCAGTGAAATTTAATGAACTATTTAATTTATATTTATTTTTTATTTTTATTATTTTCTACCTTTCTTAAGAATTACAAAAATAAACGTTAATTATAGTGGAAAACCGGAGGGCAAAAGTGATCCAAAAATTAATTTGCAATGAATTTCACTAGGAATTTTTAGAACAAAAATTCCCACTATATATTTAGTGAATATGTTTAAAATTATTTCCGTGAATAACTTCTATATTTGGATCAAAATATACGACATTTTACATCAAATTAATCAACAAACATATTCCAGATATTTTAATCTTAACTCTACAAGGATTGTTTTTGCTTAAAACCAAGAAAATTAGAAGTTGTTGGGTCACAATTTTCTGCAAATATATTATGGAGTGGATTCCAATAGAGTTCATTAAAGATGCGAATTCATTACTATCGAACTTCATATGACAATTTAATCCATATAATAAAAATGACATTATTTATTAAAAATTATGTGTAAAAACAAATTTGAAGGTCCGCGATTTCAACCGTAGATGAAGTTAAAAATCTTGCTTAAGAATTTAAAAATGTCCTCTTCAATGTTCGTTTTTATACATACTCTTGCACTATTTTATTTTGTCTGCTTAGTTCCACCCAAAATAAGTTAAAAAATTGCTGTTGCAAAAAAGTTCAATGTATGGATCAAAAAATTGTATTGTTCTTTTAGCATTAAGCCCATTGCCTTTCTATTATTTGTTCATTACGTCTGACATATGTTACCTCAAAGTTATAAAGGCCTCTGAACACAAAGGCATGTTTAAACGGATTTGCCGATAAGCGCTTAGTTTCCATTTATCTTTTGCATTAATGCTAAGATCCTTCTATCCCATCCCAAGACCAGGTGTTTTACATGAAATATAACCCTGCACATAATGAGTTAATGCAGAATAACACAAAACATTTCACAGAACAGAAGTGTTCAAAAAGCTATAATTTTTTTTAGTATTTTCCACTGAATGTTAACTAGACGACTGGCTGTAATGTGAGTGCAGTTTACAGTTCAAATACCATTGGTAATTGAAGAGCAGATGTTTAAGCTAGTGCCGTTGTACGAAAGAATTTTCTACTTTAAATTGAATGAATGTTAGGTTCCAGTTTTTAAATTTTTAAATATTCATATTATAATGCTGAAGAAAATTATTGGAAATATATCTAGTACGTCAAAATAAACTTGTTCCTTTAATAATATTTAGAGTGATTGCAAGTAATTTAACATAAAAAAACTGTTCCTCACGAATAAGGACTTATGAATGATATTTTATTAAGCATATAAAGTTGACATCATTCATTAGTTCCATGTCAGATATACATACATGCAAATAAGGGCAGGCCGAAAAATTGTGTCAAATTTACCACAAGTTCATCACAAAATATTAAATTCATCACTTTGTTAGCAATGCTTTTGGAACTCTAAAAACAGCATCGCCTCCATCACACAAAACTCAATTGATCTCATTATAAATTTAAACCATATCTGGACCTCTAACCGTGATTATTATACACTTTTTTTAGGGGGAATAATATTAAAAATCATTTTCCATGCAAATTTATGTTTCAAATTCCTTCACGGTTTAAAGAAATCTATAAATATTTTGTAGAATATATTTGCCTGTTTACATCAACATATCTGGTATATCTCTGTTTTATTGAACTCAAATTGAAAACAAATGATGAAAATATACGCACACTCATATACTGAATGTAACAAAACTTTCATCAAAGAGTATTTAATTTAAATTTTAAAGAACTCGTGCATTGTTGACTTATGCGCTTTTGAATATGGCTAGTGGAAAATTTGTTCCACTACATTGATGAACGCTTATTTTTAGAGACTCTTGTTACTTTAATCTCTTTTGTTTTAAAATTTTAAATACGGGAATTTCAACAATATGGTGGAATGCAGTAAAAGCATAAAAGCCTTCGACATTTCATTTGGTTCTATGCGAGCGGGCAATTTGCACCATAGATTTTATTAAACATATTTTATTAAACATTATGCCACTAAAAACCCCATTTCAAATAAGGCCCAAAATTTAGAAAATCGGTGGACAAATTTGCACAATCTAAAAATGTTTTGATTTAGCTACGCAAATCGTTGCACTTTGGTTTTTTTAACCGTCCGGCACCAAAATCTTCTAGTTTTTAACATTTCTAAATCATTTTACTAAACATTTGTCATAAATATTAACCTAGATATAAAATGAGACAAAAATATGGTTCCAAAACGTATGAGTTAATTGAAAACTATGCCGATTAACTAAACAATAATGCAAAAATACGTTTCAGAAATGCTAATTCTACTTTTATTCCTTTCCAAAATAAACTTTGTTTAGTTTAGAGCATAAATTATTTGATAAACGAAATACAGGCGACCATTTTAATATAGAAGCAAATGGAATGTGATCAAAATGTTTAATATGGTATATGGACTCGATACAAACCGGAACTTGCTGAAAAAGTATCTCTAAAACAGGTGTTTATAATTTGTTGCAAATTAGCAAAACCATTTATATTTGAATTCAGATTCCATATGTAGTGAGATAATTGTCTTGAATTTAGGTTTGCTGTCTATAACAAGTGTTATCTTTCCTTTTTTCTGGGATTCAGAAATTCGTAAGATTGGATTTCAACAATAGTTACCTGGAAGTGCTTAACTCAGAAATAGACCAAATTTGAGAATTAATTTGACTAAAATTAGTTGCTTTAATTTTAAATATTGAAAACGGCGTGCTTGAAAGATTGGATTACATCTTTCAGCAGCAGATGCACAAAAACAAGACGGAAGTTCTCCCTTGCTTTACACCGAGGCTTCCATGGACCGCTTAATTGTCACCTGGGCATAACCAACAGTGGGTTTTATACGCGATTGCTGAAGGTGGCCCTTAAACTATCAAACAAATAGTTGATTCATAAGTAATTACATCAAACAAATAGTTGATTCATAAGTAATTCAAATTTAATAAAGTAGTTATAAAGTTCAATTCATATTTCAGTTCATATTTTCAATTTTGTTTACATTACTACTTCACAGTGTTTTTATAAATATACAAAATAATTTCAATATTATTGTGCAACAATGGCTGTGAAAATCCAACGAATTTCATAATATTAAGTGGCATTTCGAACAAAAGGTTTGTGTCGATTCTATTGTGCTGACAGAGTTGGTGGAACTAAATTGTTTATAAGAAATTTGTAATATAAATATTTATAAATTACATATTTTACAGTTTTCCTAATAATTCTTCATTGGTGCTCCAGCATACAATACTGGATTATGAAGTTACTTAAATGACTCAATGGAGAATCCCCGTGTATTGTTTGGCATTACTCCGTGCTATACTCATATTGAAAAGTTGTGTACCGATATATCAACTATACTAAAAACACATATTGTGTCACAATATAAAGTGAATGGGCAGTCAATCGTTGCAGTGATTTGGCTGCGGCAATGCCCATGAAAGGCTTCGAATGTAATATTAACTGGCTCACTAGTTTGTCTCAGTGGAGCGAATGTTCTTGCAGAATATTCGCTTTTTTTGTAATAAATCTTTAGCAGCTGGTTACTCACATGCGGAAAAAATCGTCTACACTGACTTTATTAAGTAGGGGAACAGCGAGGCATTTAACTGGTAAGCAACTAATGATAATGCTGTTTTTATGAGAGAGAGAGAAAGCGAGAGAGATAACGAGAGAATAACCGAATTATTCGAAATTTTTTACAAAGCGTAAACAAAATTAAGCTTAGCTTCTTCACTCCTTAGAGTAATATAACTCTCTATTAGATGTATGCGACATAAAATATTGTGTATGCTTCATTTGCAATGAAGCTTAAGTCAAGAAAGTGTTGTCGAAAGGCCCTAGGAGATATACGGCAAAACAAATGGCTTGTCATTCTTTTCAATAAATGTGATTTACATATGAGGTACAATTATGTTATTCATTATAAAGTGTGCTTTTATAATGTTAATCATCATTAAGAATACAATGATGATGAGCACATAGTTCTAGAGATTATGGCACTGGTTTTACTGTTTTGTAAATAGCCTGAAGTATTCTTTAATTTTAAGTTCCTCAAACCTGCTCACAAACTTTTTTACGAAATTAACAGTGGCCTATAGTACCACCGAGGCATTGACTATTAAAAGTACCAAATTATTTCTTCAAGTTTGTACAGGTTCATTATGATGAACATTTTAATTTTGCTGAATATTTTTCTACAAATTTCCTCCGGACAATTTGACCTCATCATGGTGGTCATTGAAGTCATTAAATATGGAGCTAAATTTGGCAGTACGCAAGTGATAATGGCTATATAATTTTAATACACAAAATAAGAATATGGTGAGGAACACCGAGAAACACATTTGCATAAGACATAAAGTAAGAAGAAAGACTAATTAAGCCATATTTCTTGAAATATTCAAACAATACTCGTATATATAAAATTTTAATTTGTGGTATTTGCCTGCGTAAATGAAATGAATTTCTAAGTTATCATCTCAGAAGGGAAACAAAAAGCTCAAAATAATAAAGATGGTAGAGTGTCCATATACTTTACAGTTTGCAGTAAGGATAACAACCTTGATAGGCACGCTATGTCATGGTAATTTTCCACGCAGATTTGTTACGAAAATACATGAGACTTTGGGCGTAATATTGTTATTATTATTTCATTGGTTTGACGTGTTGAAAACATTCATCCCACTATCTACATATTCTTTATCTCATACCTAATATTTTTAAATCATTTGGAAAATATTGACATTTCATAATTTTGCGATCTTTTCTACGTTATTCCTAATTGTTCCCTGATGTTTGATATTAAATATACTTACTCTACAATCTCGATTGTATTTATTTTATGTCCAATATTCAGATAAATTTTGAATATCTGAATATTGTTGTTGGCATATTGGTAAATATAAATTATTTTGACAATATTGTGATACCCAAATGTGCAGTCATGGTGGTTTTAAGGTTCGAATAGATGAGTAGGCGACAGATAAACTATTCGAATAATTTACTGTGATGCAATATAATTTTTGTATATACTTACGAAGTAAATTACCTTAATATTTTCATATAGCCCATGCACCAACGTTTCCTAAATTATCCTATTCCACTTAAGTCAGGTTATGTATTTTACATTTTATTTTAATTTGCCATTTTACCAAAGTCTGTTAATAAAATAAAGTTGGTTTGAAGCATTCAAGGCAAGTATATCGAAACTTATGGTATCTAATGCGAAATACATGGCCAAATCTTTACATTGTTGAATATGGAATGACGGTAATCGAATATAAATCCTCCTTTAAATATAGAATAACTGTGCGGAAATCGTAAAAATACTTCATTCTAGTAAATACAAAATTGCGCATTATGCTATTAAGCACTTTTCCCATGCAAGATTTCATTTCCTTATCCAAAAATTGTTCTGTTGTTGCACATTTATTAATTAATCCTAAACTTTTTTTTCATTTTTTGAGCTCAAAGCAGCCTTACTTTTAAAATTTGTTATTGCAAATAAACTTCTCGGGGAATTACTATAGATTTTTTCAAACACTTATTGCAGATATTTGACAATTGTGAAAAAGGTAATTTTTCTGCTTTTATTCATGGAATGATAACTAAATAGATAGACAGCCAACCTAAACAAAGGATTGATATCATATAAGAAGGTACAAGTCCAAAAGTGTTGCTTTAACTCCTGTCTAATTGACAAACATTCATTTGGTTTAACTGACCGTTCTTTAATGCCCAACTTTTTAATTGCGATTATGTGTTGGGTAATGTCACGCAAGGCCAAAAGTAGCCCTTTTTTAAGTTTATCATTAATTGAATAAATAGTTAATAGAAAGTTGTATACTTAAATTGCACGTAGTCGTTTGAATCAAAAACTGACTTACGTATGATAAATACTGATTGTAACAGACATAAATTCAAATTAATCATGCGTTACAGATTTATGATCTCCTCAGCTTATACGCAAATTATTTTGTTAAAGTCAAAATAAAAATAGTAATAGTTTACCATCGTTATTGGATCAGATCTACTTAAATATCATGTAACTGTTAAATGCCACAAAATGTTGACTTTTTTTCCTTTTTGTTTCTTGCAGAATTTATAAACTTAATATCAGTAGCTCATAACCAGACGACCCTAAAACACACCAATAACTTCTCAGGCTTGCACAAAAACTGTAATATAAACTGTACTGTACATATGCTAAGAATAGTATTTCGGAATCTGGCTTTCATTAGAATTCATATAATATCGAAAAAAAATAACAATTTCCGAGAGTAATGTGGAAGAGCTTTTTTCGTCCTATTGATAACCATTCGGTGCTCTGTGTTCCAAACACTCGGTAGCATATTGAGAGCAACGCTGCCCAAATAACTATGAATAGCTGTTGGAAAATTATTACTTGCTTAAAGAAGGTTACCAAAAATTTCTCATTTAAAAGCACATGGGTTAAATTCAAACATTGCTCGGTAGGACGTTTGGTCTACGCTGTTAAAGTGAATATGACTAATGATAACCGACTACATCTTATGCCCTTCCTGCTAGTGTATTTTCAGTTAGGGTATTAAATATCCAAAAAAGCGTATGAGATTGGTGTTCGCTGTAGTTATTACATTCGGTTTATTTTAGTGACAAATTTACGTAAGTTCTCGGGAAGCAACATCTTACCTCATATCTAATTCAAAATTATTTTACAAATTCCATCACTGTGCCAATTTAGAGAAATCCATAAATCTTTTTCTAGAATTTATTTGTCAGTTTACATCCACATATTTGTTATTAGTCTGTTTTTTTTTTCAATCGATCTGAAATTGAAAATATGTGGTGAAAATATGTGGTTGGTATATTTCTAAAAGCCTGCGGACTGTTGGCTTTTTCATTTTTTGGATTGGGGGCAGCCATATTTGTACCAAAAACTTTGTACTGAGTGTTCAATCGAATTCTTCCCATGACACGAATGGCCGCGCATTTTTAGAATCCCTTGATAATTTAATGGATTTTGCTTTAAAATATGAACAACAGGAATTTCAGCACTATGAAAAAATGTAGCAAAAGCAAAAACAAAAGATATGTTCGATATTTTGTTTAGTTATGTATGTATGATATTATGTGTGTGTTATTATTCATAGCATGGTTTTAGGGTTCACAAATATAAGAAAATAGAGGATGTGATTGATATTAGTTATCTGCAATTCGAGAATTTTCCAAATAATAATAAAAAAAATTGCTTTGTACCCCAGTAAAGAGGTAGATAAGCTCTGCTATATGTAGTGGTTTTTTCATTTATATTTACAAATTTACTGAATCTTTTTGATTAATGACACTTTGCAGAAGTTTTTATATGAAATTAAAAGGACCTCTATTCAAGTAATGGAATTCGAAAGGATTTGCATATACTTGCCCTACGAAATCTTACATGATATATATAAAGAACAATTGAGAAATTCGATAGCAATTAAAAAATTTCATAATCTGTAAATGTTTTCAAAATTTGTTATATAAACTACAAATACTCCAGTCATTTCGTCATTGATATTATCCGCTATCGGTGGCATGATTTTACCCTGTTAGTTACCTTGGCAATATTCCTTGGGATCGTGATTTGAAATTGGATAAATCTGCAAAATAATTTTGTGCAAATTTCAGTCTTTAATGTTCTTAACAGGAATAACCTTCAATAGTTTGAAATTACTTTTTCAAGTTTCTACAAATTTATTCAAATGAATTTGTCATATCAACAAGTAATTCTTCTGAAATTATATTGGCATAGCTTGGCCGAATTGTGGTGGTCATTAAAGTAGCAATATATAATTAAAATGGTGTCACATGTATCATCAAAAACAATGTATATTAATTTTCATAGAAAATACATAGCATTTTGCATAATGTATAAATTAAGGAATTATAAAAGAAGGGGTGTCTGGAAATATTCAGATGAATTATGCGAACTTTAATTGTGTTACATCTAATTAGAAAAAATTAATTTTTTATCTGTCATCTCCGACTAACACAAAGGAGCAAAGAGATCAAACACGCGAGGTGTGATCAAAAGATAGTCGCTATTTTCAATTTTTTTCAAAAATTACTTATTTATTCATCAATTTCCATTTTATTTCCTTTAAAATAGTTCCCCTCAGATATAATATCCTTGTGCCAGCGTTTCGTATAATCCTCCAAACACTCTTGTTTCGATTTTTTATTTTTTTTTTTATTTCCTCAATCGTTGCCAAACGCCATCCTGTCTTCAGTATGGGAAGAGGAAAAAGTCAGCGGGGGCCAAATCCGGTGAACACGGTGATTGAGGCGCGCTTTCGGTTTTAGTTTTGGCCAAAATCTCACGCACAAGCATCGGTGTGTGAGCTGGTGCGTTATCATGGTGCAAAATCCTTGATTGGCTTTTCCACAATTCGACCTTAAAGCAAGAATTCACGATGCACCACGCCATTGCAATCGAAGAAAACAGTGAGTAAAACCTTCACATTTGACCGAACTTGACGTGCTTTTTTCGGTCTTGGCTCTTCTGGACGCTTCCATTGGGATGATTGTGCTTTGGTTTCAATGTCATAGCCATACATTACGTACATACATAAATCACGAAATTTGAAAATAACCGTTTTTTTATCAGGCCTCGTATAACAAAATAAACGGTATGATGTGTAAATGCTTAATCATCTAAAGCATCGATAGAGTCCTTCACTTTGAGGATTTACCAAGATTTCACACAACGACGATCTAATATATAGCATATGTTGTTACACTATTCGTATTTTATTTTTCTTTTAGTTGTGATTAATTCCTTTAAGTTTGACGTCCTCCGCTGAACTCTAAATCTTGTTCACTTTTAATATCAAAGGTGCGTAGGAGTTCAACGACTAGGCGAATCTTCTAACATTTGTTTCAATTTTAAATTAAAAATGCAATTACTTAGACCTTTACCACCATTATGCACTTGCGTGTTGAGTTTCATACAAAAAAGAGAAATTGAAATTTATATGAACGGAATACAACGTTAATCATTTCAAAATTCTTGTAACCAATTCAGATACTTTGTATTACAGTAATCGCAGTGGCCCGAAGATTACACCATATGTTGGCATACAATGCTTACGTGTGTGTTGATAATGCACGCCACTAGCTGCTTTTGGAGAATGTAATCACGTATCCTTAATTGAATTCACACGCGAGTCACGAGCACGTGAGAAAAGTAAAGAGTAAAATATCATGCAGTACGGGGTGTTAAGAGCAAAAATGAAACTAAGATAAAACCTAAAAGAAAGATAGCTTCTGAGTATTAAAGTAGTCCTGGCAATTCGTTAAAGATAGGGAAAATATTAGCACTTTTGTTACAATCATGAACTATTGGAAAGAATTTAGGAATAAATTCAAAAAAGAAAATATACTATTCATTCAAGTTATTATAACAATTTTGGTGACCACATTAGCCTGTGTTTTGCCCAGTATTCGTTGCGATTATACATAGTGGCAAGTCTGGGTATTTTCCCTCTCATAAGTGTAGAGAGCATAAAAATATTACTTTGTGACTTTTAAAATAATTTATCTTCCCAAGAGTTGTAGGAACCTAGACAGATGAGAAGAATATATATGGACGTGATTTATTTTATTAGTGTTTTGCTACTCTCAACTATAATAAAAAATATCTCATTTCATATATTTATTTTATTTTTAAAATGTAGGCTGTGGTTTGTTAAAATATGAAAGCACTATTTTGGAAGGTGCCAGACTTCACTGGTTATATTTTTTAATACTTCACTCACTCATAATTTCTAACGACTAACAGATGAACTCACATTTCAAAATATAATACACATGGATATAACATATTTGTTCAAAATTTATTCATTTCTTATAGCTTTTTAGACATCTTCTTCTACGTTTTATTTCTATTTACAAAATGATGAAGGTTTGGCAAACAAAATGACGATTTTGAATAAGCGGCTTTCGTGTTTTTTTGCGGTTACAAAATTAAAAAAAAAAAATACAAAATTATGTAATTGAAAATAGTTCTGTGTTGGAGAACTCAAAATCTAAAGCTCAGGGAAAATATATTCTGTTAATTTGAATTGGTACTTTACAATCAATCCGATTAAAAATTACATTTTAATTATCGATTTTGGCTTAGTCAAAGGTAAATCTAAATTATATGAAATTTTTACTTTTAAATGACTTCCAATATACTCATTTAGTAAAATGGATGGAAAGTTCTGTCGGGAAGTAAAAAAAGTATGGAAATAATAAATTTAAATTTAAACTTGGAAAAGTTTCGTTTAGAAAAATTTGACGTTTAAAGTTAAACTAATTGAAAGTTTAATTTAGAACGAATGTCAAATGAAGTCCTTATTTAATTTTTTCATTTTCTTTATTCGCTTATCCGTCCGACAAATTTATAACAAATAGCAGAACGCAAAATTCCAAATATATTCTCAACATCTTATGAGCTCTTTAAAAACTGTTTGCAATTGAAAGATCACAATAACTAAGTTTTTCAAACTGGGTTTGCTTACCTTTCTGAAAGCTAAATTAAATGTAAAATAATGTCAGTAGCTTTGGAATGTGTAAAATTAATACATTTTGCAAATTTACTCAACAAGAAAAGCTTAAATAACATCGATTTTATTGGCTTTTTGTTTTTCACATAACCATAAATCAAGTTTTCGAAAAAGTTGTTTATTCAATTAAGTAGAACAGCGGTTTGAAAATGCCAGTTATTTCATAACTCTGGTGATAGTTTGCAAACGTATACGTAATATTATTAGTAGAGTGAACTAAATTAATACTATTAAGCACTGCAGTTTTGTACCAGCAGAAGACGTTAAAATATGTTCATTTCTACCGAACTTTCATCGCTTGCACTTGGTACATCAATAATCATCACTTACCCTGGAATGGTTCTCCGTTTACTAACGCAGAAATTACTTAAGAGTGAATATACGATAATAACCTATACGTAATGTTATTTAAAATACCACTCATATGCCTTAAAATCTTTTCCAGATTGCAGTTGTGTGAAAACACAGGGAAATTTAATAAAACCAAAAAATATTGCAATAACTGTCGCAATATGCTGCCTATAAGCAATAAAATTTATAACCACAAATCAAACCAAATAAACCCAATCCAATATTAGCTTCCGTCAGCTAATTTTTCTATTTACATACAAATGAATTTCTTTGAAAACTTTTCACACTTACAGAAACCCCAACAATTTTGCTTGAATATTCTAGCAATAACTACATGCGTACATTAAAACAACCAGATGTCAATATCTCTACGAAATCGTCAAGTATTGAAATTTTCTAAGCATATCAACGATTCGTACTTTTACTATCTAAATTGTGACGGAAAATATTGACAAACAAAACAAAATTTTTAAATTGGAAATTGTTTGCTCCGCAACTGAAATTGAAGTCATAAATACTAGGTCGTAAAATATTACAAATCTCAAAAGATCGTAAAAGACACACTTACATTTATGCATACATTTTATACATATTTACATTTGCGAAATATTATCGTAAGAAAACTTTTGTTGAAAGGAATTAACGTCGAACATTGGCTAGATTTTCAAAAGAAGCACATATTGGATCATAAAAAAAACTCAAGATCCTAGGTAGATAGTCAATTTTTCGAAACAGAAAACATAATAATCTCTCGCTCCAAAACAGGGGATATTAAATGATAAAATTATGCTAAATATCTGATTCGGGTTGCAAAAATATATGTAAAAACATTAAAATTATGGCGAACCGTACTGAGTGATTGCTCTGCCGAATATTTTGTGATGAATAAATTTAAAATGTACAGCGCGAGCAGTCACTACACGAGTCCTTGTACATTCCCACAATTTAATATATAATATACACTATCAACTAACTATATGTATAACTGTTGACGTAATTTGTTTTCTCATTAATTTAGCATTATGTTCTATTATTTATTCGGGAATTACCGGAATCATTTGCATAATTTGCTAAGTAGCTCTCAAATTCTAAACTTCGGATAAATATTTACTGGTAATGATGTTGCACATCCATCTAATGGTAGCAATGTGAGGAAGCACCTAGTTTACTTGTCACCACGTCCTTAGAAAGTTTATAAATGAGAACTCAGGTAATCTGTTACTTAGGCTCGACTTCCTATGCCATCCTATAGATTGTTGGTAACCAGAACATCAGGGCGAAATACAAGTATAATGACATAAGAACTACAAAAAGAATGAAACAAAATATCCCATATATTGGCGAAACCAGGCATTCTTATAAGGATAACAATTAAAAGGTATGCTCCCGGAATTTCCTCATTCTTTAAAGAAAAAGTGCTCTTGTCCAAGTGGCCAATGACCTGAATCAATTTACAGTTTACATCACTGCCATCCAGGAAATGCGATTGACATGACAAAATTCTAAAGATGAAATCTCGTCTCAATATATGGAGATAACATTCCTAGTAGTAGCAAAAAAAATTTCTTTGATTATCGACAACGGCATTGACTATCAAAAACGAAATGGATATTTACATTTGATGGCGATGAGGTAAATATGAGCGTACCTCATCTATTAGATACGATTTGACTGAACGAATGCATGTTCAACTTAGTTTGTAATGTTCTATAATTCACAAGAACAGCCCAAGTAATAAATAATGTATCAGAAAATCAGATTTACAAATAGCAATTTTTGTCAAACATAAAGATGCCTGCATATAAGACAAATATTAATTGAGACTGATATTTATATTCTGAATTTCCCAGTGACTTGTGGAACCAATTGGAGAATGAAAGACTTGTGGAACCAATTAGAGAAGATATACTATGAAACAAAAGACAAGCTTTTCCTTTGGGCAAGAAAGATTCATTTGAATCAAAAGAATACACTTGGTATGGAAAACCCCCAAAAATGCGGACGCTTGTATAGCTACGTTTTTTTTTACGAGCCGACAAAATGTTCATAATTTAAAAAAAAAATCCAGTGCAAATGTTGCAGTTGAACAAACCTTGGCATTATAAATGTTTAATGAAATTTTAAAATTAATAAATTCCGATCGTTTTTCTTTAGGTACCTGTTTTTTAGACTTTTTCAATGAAAGTCTTTGTGGAAAAAGTTACTCTTAGAAATGCCAGTATAAAACAAAATATTTTATATGGTAGATGTAATTTATATCCATAAGCGTCCACAGTATATTTGTAAAACATCTTTTAGAAATAGTTAAAGGTTTTGATGCATTTTTTAACTTACTTTTAAAATGAAATAGATAACTGGGTATGCTGGCTGTCTTTTTCAGTATATTTTTGTGGTCATTGCCCAAAATTGTACGGGAAGGTCTCCATGATATTTGACAAAGACCATTTCACAGAAATAACTTTTGCCAAATTCCGCCGAAGGTACTTAATTCTTCTCGACACTCTTACCAATATTTTTTGTAATTTGTGTTTATTTATTTATTTGGCCTGTAGTTTAAATCTTTTCGGTCAATTATATATTAATTATAATACAATATGCAACAATTCACATATTAAATTGAATCTTCTTAATAATATAGATGATGTGATTTTAAAGGCGATATGATTGTTAAGGACAAAAAAAAAATATGAAAAAAGACTAATTTAGAATTTAATCTGTATATAATATAGAAATATAAGATAATCGGTATATAATACCGTTTGCCCAAAATTTAGTTGGAAATAAAATTTTGCTGGAAAGTCTAAAAATATTGTAGAATGTTCCTTTTGTAAAAATGAGGACATAATTTAAACATTTTAAATGGCTTGGTAGTAAATTGTAAATCCATTCGATCCATGAGTGTTGTTATCATAAGAATAAAAAGCTATTCATTACTAGTGGAGAGTGAAAAAGTCAACGAATTAAAAAGAAATTAAGGACTATACGATAGTTCTACACAATAAAGAATACTAGGCATGATATAAGCATGAACCAAATTATCCTTAACCGATCTAGGCAACACTAAATCGTAGTTATAAAAACTTCGAAGTGAATAATTGAAACGCCGGACAACGTTATTTACATGATAGTTGAAGATTAGTTTGTCATTTACGCAACTAAGTTCCCGCTATTTGCCAATAGATGGCGCCAGCTGTAAGTGCCAATCAATTCTCTCATTACCTAAACGACAAGAGCCAAGCTTAGGCATATGGTAAACATACCGTTATTTCATTTTGACGTCAAATTCTTTTCGCTGTGTGAATAAGTATGATTTTGTGCCAAGTAATCGTCATATGCGGGAAGTATTGATTTTCTTTTTTCAATCGAAGAAAACGGTGACTGAAGCTCATCGAGAGCTTCAAGGCGTTTACGGAGATGCTGCTTCAAGTGAAACGATTGGTTCCGTCGCATTCAAGACGGTGATTTTGATGTTGACGACCGTTCGCGTGAAGCAAGACGGAAAATCGTTGAAGACTCTGAATTGATGGCATTGCTTGATGGGGATCCGTATCAAATGCAGGTAGAGTTTGCTTTAGTATTAGGAGTTACTCGCCAAACCCTCTCTAAGCAATTGCATGCGTTGGAAGTGATTCAAAAGTAAGGAAATTGGGTACTTTATTAGTTGAAGCCAAGGGACGTTGAGCGTCTTTTTTTCGTTTTTTTCAGTGTTAAATAAAAGAAGGGTTTTGTTTATCGTATTGCAACGGATGATAAAAAATGGATTCATTATAGCAATCCAAAAAAAAAAAAAAGTGATAGGGTCTGCCCGGTCATCACCTCGGCCGAATATTCACGATGTGAAGACTATGCTCTGTTTTTGGTGGGACCAGGTTGATGTTGTTTATTTAGAGTTGTTGAAACCAAGCGAAACCATCACTGTCCATTAGTATCGACTTCAGTTAATGCGATTGAGCAGATCTCTTTGCGAGAAATACTCACAGTACAAGGGGAGGCACGAAAAAGCGATTCTTCACCATGACAACGCTCGGTCTCACATGGCCAAGCCCGTTAAAACCCGCCTGGAAACGTTGAAATGAGAAGTCTTAACCCATCCGCCATATTCTCCATATATTGCGCCGTCCGATTATCACTTGTTGCGTTCTATGTCACACGGTCTGGCTGACCAGCAGTTCCACTCATATGGCGACATCAACGAATGGCTAGATTCGTGGATACCCTCAAAATATAAATAATTTTACGGTGAAGGAATTTGAGCTTTCCCACAAAGATGGGAAAAAGTAGTAGCCAGCCATAGGCAATATTTTCAATGAATCAATTGTAAACGTGTTTTCATAATAAAGTTGCATTTTTATAAAAAAAAGTCAGAATTTAGTTGAGCACCCAATACTTCCAAACAATGTCCACTATGGACGACTTCAATATGTGTAAGGTAAAATAAAGTTTGAATCATGAGTAAAAAAAAACACAGCTTTTGTTTTTGGAATGCTAATTGAGAGTATATTTTACGTCATCCACGAGCAGATCAAATTTAGCGCACAATTAATATTACTTTGCAGGATTTTAAGATTCAGTTTCAGTTTTCTGCTTAGTAGAAAACCGAATTTTAAAAAATCTTTGTATTTCAAAGCAATATCTGAATTTTTTTAGTACACACAAAAACTTTATTTTTCTTGTTTTTTAATGTGTGATTACTTTTCCCTCCGCACTCCATGACTCATTTTAAAAACAAACCTCATTTCTACCAATCTAATCTCTTTCCATTCCATAAGTTTTTCTTTATAAAAATTACTCCTTTTCAAAAAATTCATGACTATACGAATGCTTGAAATGATTGGTTTATCTTAATCATTCCTTTGTAAGTCATAAGCAGAAGACAAAAATATGAAAAATAAATAGGGAACATAATTATATCATTAATATGTGATGATACTACATTATGAAAGAAAAATAACTCGAAAATATCATCGAACCATAACCATAGCATGACAAACTACATCAACTATTTGCATACATACCAAAAAGAAAAGATATTTCAAAAGATCGTTATCGTTGACAACGGAAAAAAGAATTGTATGCATGGGAATGCTTTATACGAAATCATGGAGAATTTACTGCATATCAAACAGAAAGAATATATACATATTATATTTACTATGCGACATATAAGAATATATGAAAGGCTTGACGTATGTTTTTTCACCACAAACAAATAGGATGTACATCCGCTCTCACAATACTTAAGCAGATAAGTGCATTATGTGCATCTGCAACGAACAGTTGGTTGTGATGAATCTTAAAAGGATATGCCAGCACCGAGTAACACATCGAGAACACATGACGGTTCTCAGCAAACTGAAGAAAAATATCAAAATACGAAAAAGTTTAAAATTCTGATAAAATGTTGCCAGAAATACTGCCTGAATTTCAGTAAAGTTTTATTACTTACACATGTCGTACGATGCAATGCAAATTTGTCCTTTAATCATGTTGCTTTCGCTTTGTGGTGGCGGTTACAAGACATTGGCAGAGAAAATTAATAACAATTTCACGACTAAAAGAATTAATGAGAACATTCACATTCAAAGGGAAACAAGCATAAAAAAAGAAAGAAATTCTCCTTCATTTCACGAATAGAATATGGGTAAGGTGTTGATATTTAGTCCGTTAACACGGATTTTTGCAGTCGCAAGAAAAGGGTTTCGCTGGACATTTTTCGGAATTTAGGAAATTTTTATAAAAATCGTCGGGATGTCTTCAAGCGTCACCCAAAAGCAGTCAAGTGAATGTATAAAGATTCGAAACCGGGCGTTATTCGCCCATATAAATTCAAATTCTGCTGAAATTCATGAATTAACATACATAAATAATGGTTTGCTTAGCATAGTATACCGAAAATAAAGTCGTTCCAAAAAAAAAAAAAAACAACTGCTATCTTACTAAACAAATCATAACTTCAAAACCATCCTTAAGTTTTACTTTACTACAAAGTGGTTAAAATACTCATTTTGTCATTCCATTTGTTACAATAACCACCCCCTACATTTCTGATTACCGTAAAAATTTTTCCGCAGAAAGAAGCGATAGGACTGTCACCAGTTGTCCTGGGAGTTTCAAATTTTTGCTGAACAAACCATACCTCCAAAACGGTCTTTCAGTTTTTATACCCAATTCCACAAAGTGTTCACTTGTCCAGGGAGGTTGAAATTCGGCACAAGAGTCATGGGTAGGTAATTTTAGATACTAGGCAAAATCTTTCTAGTGGAAAAAACCTGCCCTTGCATCTCAGTGAAGACATAAATTACTTCACAATTTTTTAACACGTTTATTGTTGGAAGGAATTATTCCGACTCATACATTTTTCAAGGAATCGCCCAAAATGATTAATGAAAAATACTACAAATTACTCAACTTTACTTCTCGGCCCATAAAAGATAAAAACAGACCGTACAATTTCTAAACACGACTTGGAAATAATGAACATTACCGTGATATTTCAAAAAAGTATCAGAAATTATTCAATTAAACTAAAAATATTTATTATTCACTCATTTCTTTTGAAATAATGACTTATATCAAGGAGTAATTCAATCATCAAAACATTTTTCAAATACATTTTCTTTTATATCTTCTACCGACTGATGGGTGTTTCGAAGTGTTAACCAGTCGGAGTCATATCAGGTGAATGCGAATATTGTTCGATGAAATTTGTTAAATTCCTGGTCGAGCAGTAACGCATTTGATAACACTGCAATCATGTAGGTTAGTACTAATTAATTAATGAGATACAAAAATTTCAACTTTTCAAAAAAATATATTTATGAAAAGGATACCAATCCAAAAAATACAATAACAATATAAATTTCACAGCGACAACATGCAAACTCTATATACTCGTATTATGTATGAGAATAGAACGATTTTAAAGCATTCACTTATCTATCGATAAGTTGTTATCGCGATTGAGACAAATTGGGCAAATAGGAAATATTTAAACGTAATGTTTTAAAAAATGATATTTTTTGAATATCCTTAAAATTTGTTCATCATTTCTTGATTATTTGTTTCTTAATTAAAAACATTATACGGTAGTGCTGGTTTCTGAGAAAAGCGAGAAGCATCATGGTTATTAAATAAGTGATGCAAAATGTACTGGTTCCATGTTAATGAATGTTTCACCCGAAAATATAAGTGATAAGTCCAACAAATATTTCGTTTCGATGTATCACTAAACGTCTATCATTTGCCAGTCTGTCTGCCTTTCTATCTATTTATGCTTCTGTTTCCCTGCCGATCTGTCCATGAACCATTATATATGTATAGGTACTGTTATGACAGCACGTAACACATGTATTCCCAAAGTAATAGAGCAGAAATTAAATATATCAAGTGATCGCCCTGGGTGTATGCCTTTTGAAAAAATCATATTCGAAATTGGAGATCGTAAGAATATAAAATTGTAAACTTTTTTTTAAATAGTGCATCATGTTACACAGATGGAGAACAAAGAAACATTAAAGTAAACCGAGATCTTGTTAGAAATAAATCATATTCGAAATTAGAGATCGTAAGAACATAAAATTGTAAAAATTTTTGAAATGAACAAAGAAACATTAAAGTAAACCGAGGTATTGTTAGGAACAAATCATATTCAGGCAAAACACAAGCGTTTCATTTGGGACTAGGAAACTCTTACCTTACATCCAAGCAGGACTGAAGTGTCTCAACTGGACTCAGGAGATCTTAAAGCATTGGGCTTACACCACGGGAAGGTATAAGGAGAGTAATTAAATCTCAACAAGAAATATAAAAGTTGTGAAGGAACAAGGGCCTAGACCGCTTTCCCCCGTAGTTTGTTCTTTTTTTAACAACCCGTGTGTTTTAATTATACGGATAAAATTTCAGTAAAACTGGTCACATACATTTTCATTGTTCTAAGAACAAAATATATTGCCAATTGTCAATATTGGCTAACAAACTGGTCACTCAAGGTCAATATAATTGTTTCTTACTCATAGCATAGGTTTTTGTGCGTAATTCTCATTCAAAACTGTATTTTATAATTTCCATACAAATGTATTGTCAAGTCCCAATTTCATAGCTACAAAAATCTGATATATAATTGAAATCAGGCAATAAAAGATGTAGTAAAAATAAATCCTTTATTGTATTAAAGTTGTATCTAGCATAGTTAGAATAACCCGATTTTTATCAAATGTTACCGGTTTGTTCAGTGACTTTTTGCCATAGTCAAAAATTATCAGAGATGCACCAATGTTATTATTGTATTTAGTACAGTTAACTTGTCTTGATTCGACTACCATCAGATGGCTACCCGATTTCAGTACCAGGAAACGCATGACAGATGGGATAATGCATATGCAGGTCAATAGCATGTGGTCAAATTAGAATTTTTTGCACATGTAGTTTAATTTTCGTAGCACAAACTTTATTTTAAGAGAAGATAGCAAACAGTAAAATTAATCTAACCGTCTTTTGTACATTTGGTAATCATTATAATCGTGAATAAAATATTATATTATTTAACTAATGTGTTCTACATACTTACTTTGCTTGCACCATATTTATAAAAGTTTAGTCATTAATCATGAACGCTGTATCCACTTATAGAAGAACCAGCTATCTCATTAATGCTCCCTCACAGCTACAACCCAATTAAACAGTAGATTTTTTAGTTTATATCAAACACACGGACATAGATGTACATTAACTAAACAGGAAGTATTATTTTTGGATACAAAAAAATCTCCTCATATATTTTTTCAAAACACACACAACATCGTAAGGCTATACATATTATACTAATACAAATTAAAAGTTTATGCTTATTAACTTCTGATAATTTAGTAAATTGATTGATTTATTTCTAGTTTTTATTAACTAAATCTGCCATTAAATTTCTATTTATATTTAAAGACTATAAAAATTGCAAAATCATAATATTTGAAGTAGAAACAAAACTTACAAACTTATAAACAGCCACAAGAACCACCTCTTATGATAACTTACAGCCGTTTATAATTCCCATTAAATGTTTTCAAATATTTGAAAAGTTTATCCTTGCTTGTTCTATTTCGCTGTATTAACTCGATTGTTATTAAATTGGTAACCATTTTGTGGTTATTTGTAGCAGAAGGCGATGTTGGCCGAGACTGGTGCAAAGGAAAATAATATCCTGTATTAAGTTGCTTATTTTTGGTTTTTACGCTAATGATGTCACTTGCAAATTACAATTTGAAAAGACCACAATTTGTGACAATTAACTGATTAGCTTGGCTTCCCAATATTCTTCAACTGGATATCTCAGCCCTATAGTACGGGGCAGTTTGTAAATTATCAAAATATAACCCATTCAATGCAGGGAAATTACTAAAATTGAATCAAAACTACTAACTATCGACTACGACGCAGTAAATTTAAGTAAGGCCAGTTAGTCATGCGTGGCCTAACCTTTGAATTCTAAATTGCAAATAATATTTTGTTTATTACCCCAATTATGCAAATATTACTCATCAGTACAAAAATTTATTGAATTAATTCATAATCCACCAGTGCCATAAATACCGTAAATATTTTGCCGAAATTATTGTGCATCAGCATTGAATGCTTTTGGAAAAATTAGAGTGTGAAAAATTGCAAAGTTTCACACCATTCTTTCCCAAAAGTATGCAATTGTAACATAGCCTAAAATTATGCTATTGGTATTAGTGAAATTGCACTGTTGTTTATTGGAATCTGCACAATCTAAATTAAGGAATGCATTAGTCTAGGAATAAAAGTGCAAACATTTGAGCCAGTAAAAAAAGAGAGTGCAATATGCAATGAATGAATATGCAAACTAAAATTAAAAAATTGGTGTTTTGTCCAAGAAAATAATTCAACAATTTAATTTTGAAAAACAGTGCAAGCAAGTTATGCATAAATTAATATTAATTATTCTCTATAAGTACAAACTAGTAGTCCAATTAATATTAATATTACGTATCAATGTAAATACATACATTGTATATGAATGGTATTCATAATTACAAAAAAACAAGAAATAATCATTCGTCTATCATCCTGTGATAGATGGTAATATACATATATATTATATTACTAGAGACAAAAACAAAAAATGAAAATTTCGATGTAGATTTTTTTATGGAGTCTAGAGCGATCACGAAAAAAGGAAATTCATAGCTGCCATAATCACATTAAACATCTGAAGTATGCGTCGAACACCAAGGCTATCGTTGTGTTCTTTTTAAGAACTGTTGTGGGTTTTTTACCAAATATTTTGTTTTGGTAGAATTTTTATATCCTTGCATATGTCCTTATGCTCTGAAAGATGATTTGACTATTATTATTATGATTTGTAATGTATAAATTTTATTTAAAACGTCCGATCCAATAACTTAAGTCTCGAATATACGCTCTTTAATTATATTTCAAATTAAAATTTTAAATTAAAATTTAAATTAAATTATAATTAATTACTATACAAAGTAATGAAGTTGTATGATACAATTACGCTCGATATGTGTAACAAAACGAATACTCTTAATATAAATGAAACCTAATATTACTTTGGATACGTGTTAACTTAGGCAGTAGTAAACTTCATACCCACCTATCTTTTTTTCTGATGCTTGCAAATAATAAAAATAAAATATAATTTTTAATTGAGACATCCTTGCCTCGTTTATTCCTTTACTACCGAAATTCCACTCAACATTAATCATTCTCTTGTTGCTTGAATAGCGTAATATGCAGATCAGTTGCTTTAACAATACGAGAAGTTATGTGACGTGGACTTCCATATGAAGAATTGTACTGTAAATTATGACCACATTTATCAAATCGATGAAATGGAGGAAATTTGCGTCAGTTCAATAATTTAGTTTACAATTCATCATTTTTCTCAAATATCTGCAAAAAATATGAATTAATCCTTCATCTAATGCACTCCGTTGATTAAAAGTGAAGGCGTATTTCGTTGGTTTAAAATAAATATTAATAAAATTTGAAAAATTCCACTTTCCTATATTTTGAGAAGCTTTACAATTTGTTTAGTATGCTTTGCAGTTATTGTATAATAACTTTTGTAATGACAAATGTTCAATTTAACTGTTCAATTATTTAACTGCTCGAAAAAGAAATTGGGTCTATTATAGTAACTTGTTAGGCAAAAATAACCGTTCCATTATAGAAATCACTATGGAAAACCCTATTCAATACATTTTATATTAACACAGAAATTATACGCAATCATCAACTCATAAACATAAATAAATCATATGAAAATTATATTATGATCTGTACTCAGTACTCACATCACATGCACCCATTAACATTTGAACATGTTTAAAAGATTTGCCTTGTAGTGACCATTTTTAACCACGTATGCAGTATCGTTCAATGACCAGAACTGCAGTTCCACTTATGACCACCAATATTTAAATATTTGGTTGGATGTTCTCATTCATCCACAACTGTCATTAAAATTTTGCATTGATATACTGGGTTTGTAATTGGAAATATAGTGTCAAAGCGGAGATGCTCCTACAATCTAACACAACAACAATTCAGAAAATGACACACCCGCCTGAATTATTCAATTGACCGGGTGGATATTCTATGCTATTCTCTATGAATACTGATATTTTGAATTTTCAATTCAGGCTCACTTGTTATGTGACACAAAATCATTGAACCGTTTCGGGTGCCATCTAAATTATTTGCATATCATATTGTGTGATTGCAGGAATACGTTTTTTTATGTATATATGGGTGTACAGGAGTGTATCCAGGCCAATGGTTAAGTGCTTGTATTTGTGCTACAATTGATTCAATTATTGCACAATGACATTTAGGGAAACGGATCACAAATTCGATTACGCTGCTAACAGTTAAGTTCTTTTGCACTCACCGCTATGACTGTGTGGTTTATTTACTGTGGCCAATGGACCGACCACATTGTCAGAGATGTCAATTGCAAATATAATTAAAATGCCAAATGAACTTGAAGCAATTGATGCTTTCGTCGAGCGAAAATGTGGAGTAGCAAAAGAATAGTCTGTTGAATTTTTATTATAACACTTAAACAGTATAAAGCTTATATATGTACATATGGTGGGCAATGATCAATTTTTATTCACTAATAATATTGAAGTTAGATAACATTTTGAAGAAAGAAATTACATTATTCATACGCACAGTTAACACATTCACTGAAGTTTATTTAATCTATATCGCTCATTCGCATCGATTTCTAATGCTTATAAGCATCTAATGGTGACCGAATTTTAATAAGTTATCACAGACATACTGCAATAATTTTTCAGAAGAGGTGATGCTAAATCCTAAAACGAAATATCTTATCGAGCATATAAGTACAAAAGGTATGGTTAAAATAAATCTAAGGCATTGTAGAGTAATAAATGGAGTTTATTTTTTAAAAATAACATCATCTAAATGGTGACACTTACTACGACGGCACTCCTCTAACCGCAAACGAAAATTATTGAAAACTTTCTTCAGTAATACTGGTATAATGGCTGCAATTTCACACATATCCCCACAAAAAAAGTCAAGTCTGGACTTCGTGGGGCCATGGGATAACACCTCTTTCCACAGTCAAAAGAATTAACCGTGACGTTTTGGCCCCACGCATTTTCGAAGAAAAAAGGACCAATTATTTCTCTACCAGAGATTGCTGCCCATACTGTCACTCTAGGACTATGCTATGGTTTCTGGTGTTTGATTTTAGGATTTTCACTGTTCCAGTAACGACAATTTTGACGGTTTACGAACCCATTCATAAGGAAATGAGCCTCGTGAGAGAAAAGGATATTGCAAAAATTGGAAAATCTATTAAGCTTTTCATTAGCAAATGCGAGCCTTGCTATGAAGTCAGACTCTTTCAATTCTTGTGTTAATTGCAGCTTATGTGGATGCAGTTTAAGATGCAATGTTAAAATTCGTTGCAAACTTCGTCGCGATAATTGTAAGACAGACGATCTCGTGCGAGTCGACATTTGCGGATTTCCTCGTACTGACTCCATAACTCTCTCAACATTGTCTTCGGTCCTAGATGTTCTTGGGCGACAATTTGCTTGTGGTTTAAATGTTGAACCGGTCTCTTTAAAACGCTTTACCCATATTTTAATTAAATCAGCACTCGGAGATTCACTAATTCGGCACAATGTAGTCGCCTAGTAGCAATATATGAACGAGAGTTCTCGTAAAATGCGCGCACGCAAAATGCGCGACGCTTCCCGTCGAAGTGATTCATAGCGACTAAAACTCCATGAGTCCGCCAACCCAAAGATGTAGGCGAAGTAAAGCAAAGCAGTAAAGCAAATAAAGTAACGCATTTTTTTAAACTAAACTCAATTTTTTTGGTACAAGGCATATCATTACAAAATATTATACTTTTTACAAAATTCGAACAGCATACTTTAAACCATATTTCATATATATATTCATCACACTATAAAATGTCATAATCATTTTAGTCTGAAAACTCATCCGTTTCCAAATAAGTTATTCAGTTTATTTCTTACGCAGCAGCTCACTTTAATAATCGTCCAGGTAAACTACAAATGATTTATTTTTTATACAATTTTAAACAAAATGAAAAGAAAAGCAATTAATACCATATGCAAATTACCAAAAAAAATCTTTAATTTTATGGCTCAAAACATGAACGGCTTGTTGATTTATATTCCATTTATAACCAGTGTCACAGAGAATATAACTGAATTTCAATTATGTATAAATCAGACAAAATTAATTACGTTTTTAATACACCAATGTTATAAATCACTTTAGCAAACATAAACAAAAAATTAAATATTATGAAGTGCAAAGAATAATCTCGTGTGGATTTTGTTTGAAGCTCATGCAGTTATTTAATTTGTTATATACATGAGTGCAATAAATTTAACAAAAATCAAGACTAATTATGTTTGGTATAATGTATACCTACAGAGTAGAGAATATCATAAAAAATACAAATGATATTTTCTGTTAAAAAAACAAACAAAAGAAGTTTATGCACAATATTTAAATATAGATTTTTACAAAAGTATATACTAAAATCTACTTAAATGATGATTAAAATATGAGGATTAAAATATTTTTCAGTGATTTCGTATTAATTTTCAAAAAGCAAAATTATATAATATATTGTATTGTATATAAACTACAGAAAGTATAGCTCAATCAAAAATGGACGGGCGAAAAGCATCATTATTGCAAGTAAACTCGTACATCTGACATCTAAAATTTATTGCACTAAAAGTAAGTTTTTGTAACTGTTTAGCATGCGTCTTTCTGAGAGTCATCACTAAAACTTGTCTTACATGTAATTGTAAAAACAAAAAAAAAAAAAAAACAAAAATTAAAAAACCATTAGCTGTCACATCTTACCTCAGTAGGAAAACCTTAGCAAATAAACAGCCTGAATTGAGAAAAAATTGTTCTGAAAGTTCGTTCCGCAAATTCGTTAGTTCACCGTACGTCAATTCTCATGACGTAGAGTTCCTCCCACCCCTTCTTTTACCACTTTCCTTTTTTCACTATTGTTTACTTGTGTCTTCTTTCTAGTCGTGAGTGGTTATAGCGTTAAAAAAAAAAGTTCTAAAAAGTGGAAAAAATGAGCGAAAAAGAGCACTTTATTCATATTATACTGTATTATTTTCCAAAAGGAAAAACGGCTGCTGAACAAGCCAAAAATAAAGTGTTTTACAGAGAAAACTGACCAAAGGAAAAAACTTACCAGAAATGGTTTAAAAAATTTCCTACGGTCGACTTCTCCGTAACAAATGCTCCCAGATAAGGACGACAAAAAAAATATTTTCAAGGAGGTGAGAGATTTAACTATTATTAATCCCTGAGCAAAAGTTACGGAAATAGATGAAATAATCAAAAAATTTGTCTCAACCGTTCATGGGGTCATAAAAGAGCTCGGATTTGTGAGCAACCTTGATATGTGGGTACCTCACTCTTTCAACGAGTCCAACCGCCTGAATCGCGTTAACGTCTGTGATAACCTAAGAAAAAGGATAAGATATAACAAGGCACCATTTCTGAAGAACCTCACCATAGGGTATGAAAAATTAATAGTCTACAACAATGTAAACGGAAAATATTATGGAGGAAGCGAAATGAACCCCATCAGTCCACCTCCAATGCGGGCCTTCACACCAGAAAAGTAATGTTGTCGATTTGGTGGGATGTCAAAGAAGTAGTCTTTTTTGAGCTTCTTTCAACAAATTGGAGGATTAATGCGGACTACTATATTGGACAATTAAATAAATTGAAGGCGGTATCGGAAGAAAAACGGCCTAGGCTCATTAATCTGTGAAACGTCATCTTCCACCATGAAAACGCCCACCCTCACACTGCCCTTCGGGCCCGTCAGAAACTGTCACAGCTTGGACGAAAAGTTTTACCTCACCCACCGTACACCTGCACCTCGCCCCATCCGACTATCACATAATTCGCAGTGCGGGCAACCACTTTAAAGATTTGAATTTCCATAACAACGAGGAAGTGAAAAAATCGAATTGAACGCTTTTTTTAGGAAAAATACGCGAGTTTTTTGAGAGAGGATTTAAAAAACTCCCAGAGATGTAGGAAGAAGTTATTACAAAAGGGAGAGATTATATAACAGATTTGAAATAATTGTTGGTAATAATTGTTGTTGTATATTTGTAATTAAATTTCTTTTAAAAACTGAACGAACTTTCTGAACAATCCGATAAATAATATTCTACTAAATTTTTTTTGAGTTAACAAATATTAGGCGGCCGAGTTGGTCCGAAACTTGAAATACTTCTCTATAGTTTTTTGTTTTTTTTTTTTTTTTGAAGAATTTACGTACTTGTACACTGCTGGCATTTTTATTAAAATCTTTCACAAAAAAAAAAGAAACAAACAAACAAAAAACCAAAAAATGTCTTTGCATGTAAGCTCGTAATCAGTGAGCTTATACCAATTTCACATTCAAACTCCATGAAGGGGATCTATTGCTTAACGACTGCGATGTGTGCTAAATATAAAAATTTGTGTCTTATATCGAATTGTAGTGAACTTTTTATTTGGTTTTAAATCGTTATTGTAGTCTTTAATGTCTAGTCTCTAATATATTCACACCTAATCGGTTAAGCTTAAGCAATTATCCTATTTTCTTTAATCAAATCAAATTAATATTTGTCCTGCTAACATTTTAATCAATGATACGCTATATTCGTTATTCCAAATTGTACTCAAATCCTTTGACAATTGAACTGTGTTCCACATCTCTCACAGCTGCTGTAATTTATATTGAAAACAGCCGTATCATCATTCCAAACACCAATACAAGACTTGTATCACTATTCAAATCACCTACATACATGCCAATCGGGTTATTATTAATTCTACGCATTCGTTCTCTGACATAGTAAAAGTGTTTGCAACACTCCTAATTATATTCCACGTTATTCATACGGTGTGCTCATTCACCAAAACTAACTCACGCCTTCTGTCGTTACTGTTATTGAAATCACTCATACGCACACCAGTTTATAATTGTTCGATCGCACTGCCTCTTGAAGTGCCAATTGAATTGGTAAAATGCGATTTTATATTCCTACTCTAAATACTTGTATTTGATTGAAAATTCATTCATCACAATTGGATAATCGTCTATTAAATTGAAACAAATTGCTCTTGAATCACCACTCAAGCATTTGATGTTTAATGGCAGCAACGTGGATACTTGATAGCGTCAGGTCAAATAAACATAATTTGATATTTCAGTTGATTGGGTTCCAATTTTAATAAAGATAATTTAGGTGGCTTTTAGTAAGGAGGCTTGTAATTAATATTGCAAGTCAGAAACAAAAAAAGTTCGTTTCTAAGGCCAATACAGATGTGAAATACGATAACATGATTGTAAGAACATGATGTTTATGCATATCTTTTTTCACCAAAACTTGTTAAAAATTAATATAAAATGAATTTGCAAATGTTCTATTAACATACTTAACGTAATATTAAATTAAATTGTACGTTATGTTACCGTTTTTCCCTTTTTGGGCTAAACATAATGTCTGATAATGTTTAATCAAAGCCAGAAATTACACTTGTAACTTCTATAAAAATGAAACCAGAAAGTTATTGCTCTGCATAGCTAAAGCGGTAAGCATCACAGCTTCCCAGATATACTTATGTTGAATTGAAATGAATTTATTAATTTCATTTATTTCTAAAACTACAAACAAATTATTTCTCAAACATTTTGAGAAATTATCTGATTAGAGGCACCATAACATTCACCAATAGGTGGACTTGCCTTCACAGCGGTGCATGAAGATTACCTCAGTGCCAAACCACAGTCCACAACCTGTTCTATAAATTTCTAACATTGTGCAGTATCGGTCTCCACAGCAAATTGATTACAACAATAACAACAATAATCCCTTTGCCCAAGCTGCATTCAATCATCTTTTTCCTCTTCGTTTACTTTTATTCAATAATATTATTACGATATTAAACAATCTCGGGTGTTGGAAAAAAATACTACAAAATATTACATAAAGTAAAAAGTGCCGAAGAATTCATATTAGAAAATTCTTTAAGATTTTTTCCCAAATATATGTTGAGTCGCAATCATGGTTCCCTGGTGAGCATCCTCTAATTTGAATTGTACCAGTATAACCATATATGCGATAATTACCAAGAGGATCTAAACATGTAAATAATATTGTATTTAAAGGGAAATTTTTATTATAAATCCGATGTAATTACCTTTCCGAAATTTCTGTAGTTAATGTCCATATAGCCGTCACAAGTAAATATCAGCTTCTGATGTTTCATTTGCAAGGAATATTCTCTCACCCTCATTATTAGTGCAACATCCTGTGGCTTTGTCTTGATGTTGTGTATTAACAATGTAATGGACTGATACTGAATTGAGAGAGAAAGTAGAAAGTTAGAAACCAATTTTGGAAACTAGGCAACACGTAATCAATTAACATCTAATAAATTACCTTTTGCATGCATTTTTCAGTTAAAGAACAAAGTATAAACAAATTGGTTAACAATATCAATATGAAGCCGAAACGGTCTGGAAAAGACACAATTAAAATATTTAATTTGGTATTAACATTAATTATATGTCTCATACTACATATGGTATAATTATTATAACGAAATTTGTTTTTGAAGTAATCATAATCTGGAAACCTTTCAGTGATAAAGTTAAAGTTTATAATTTAGACAAACATATTAAAATATTAATGGCGAATAACAAAAATAATTGAAAGTCTTGGTTTACCTGAGGTATTCAGCGGTATGTTCAAAATGTTTATGCAAAAACTATCTATTAGAAGTACATTGTGATGATTTCTATACTAAAATTAACTTTTTTTTTTTTTTTTTGATAAATACCAAAAAATACGTATTCCCAATCTACATTATCATTATTTTATATGAAAAGGGCACTGAAAAAGCTCTTTTCACAAAATATACCGGGATTAAAGCTAACTTGATTTAAATTTTGTTCTGTAGTATTTTTTTTTTTTTTTTGAATGAACATCCTGGGGAGTAGAAGCTTCAATATTCCCACAGTCGTCAATAATATGGCGCCTTTTTTTAATTCGCTCTCTTTTCTCATTACATTTACCACCCAAATTTTTCTGGAAAAAAGATCTAAATAGTTGAAGAAGGAATTCAGATAAATGGTCACATTGCAGCATAGGCATTGCTCAACATGCTGAGAATAGTTAGTCGACCTTTTTGTTTCTCTACAACTTTTCTCAAACGAATTCAATCCACGCAGACCTCATAACATTTATCATGCAATGTGGCTTATTAATTAATTTTTTTCGGGGCAAAAACGTCTTTTTTTCGGGGATGATACACCGGCGCATATGGCCATACTCACCCACATGTTATATGGTAGTATTTAAAATTTGTCACTGCATTTGAAAAAATTATAACTACTTATTGGATGATACGTAAAGGATATTTACTACGGATTGTCATAAAAATCACCTTACAATTTCGTCTGCTTTTCTGTTGACAGCATTATAAACGGTGAACCTAAAATTTTACATCAGAACATCCCACAGCGAAAATAAAGTTAAGTAAAAAGTTGGTTATTTTTAGTTGTACTCATCATGACACATAGCTAAAATCATATTGATCACAAAAATAACACATACCACAATAACCTGGTTTAATCCCTCGTGTAGTTTGAACACTTATTTACTGAATTACTTAAAAAAAAAAAAGAATTTTGAGCACATCTTTTGATCACCCATTCACAGGCATTCACTTTGGTGACTATCGTTTATTGTTCTCAATTTTTGTACTACTAAGTACTTACATAAATGGTTATATTGTTCTTATGAATAAATTGATCGCACATAAGCCCAATTTATTATTGACAATATCACAACGCTGTTGCAATATAATATCAACAATATTGGCCGGGCAGAGTAATGTTTCAACTGATTCACCAATAACCAAATAGGATTCGAAAGTCTTTGATTCATTAGCAGCTGTCTTGACAAATGGCAGGGTATTTGTCCATTTCCCTCTCTAGAAAACATTGCAATATCCTTTATGAGGCAGTTTAACGAATCTACCAAAAATTCCAGAAACTGTTCTACAATTTTTAGGTAGATATCATATTTAATGCAACTATGTTCTATTGCTATCATGAAGAACAAAATGATTATTTTGGTACATAGAGCCATACAGTCAGATATAATGTAGTAGTTAATATATTATACCGATGGCTATAATTAGCATCCAAGAGCCTGCAATTTTTAACATGTGTCCCTTTAGACTGCTTCTCTTAAAGAAACTGAGACATTTCTTCAATATTTCCAACTCTATTCCATCAATCATATGAAGTATTGTTATTACACTTTGCCAGCTCCAAACAGGTTTTACAATGGTTATAATTTCGATTATAGCTATGCACAAATTTTGCTTATAACTCAAAGCACAAGTGAAAAAATCTAAAGGACAAATTTCAGCTGCACTTTAGATAATTCGGTTGTGTTGACAAGCGGTAACAACTACAGATATTATCAAGACGATATAATGTGATAGGCGTAAACCACAAACTATGAGTTTCATACTACAACATGCATTTACATCCAGTACTGGGGTGGTACCACCAAACCGGAAATACTGAATATCCCCTGATAGAAGTTCATAGCATTCATATACGCAGAAAAACTCAATTGCGTAAATGTCTCCATGGGCGTTCGCAAGACCGTACTGAATTCGTCCTAAATATTTGCACAGTTATAAACAAAACTTGTTAGCAATTATTGCACAGAATAATGGATTAATATATGGGAAGTCGATGGTCAATAAATGTCAAGGACATAGCCAGTCGTAACCAAACATTTTACGCTAATTGATGTAAACGCAGAAGAATTAGCAATATTAGTAAGTTGACTTTATTAGACATTTCGAAATATTGAATAATTCAATATTCACTTTGAGCAACATGGGGGAACTTCTCTCATTTAGAGAGGTTACACGCCTAAACGAGAACTCTGAACGTCACAGTTTGAAAGCCATTTACTATACTTATCGACTACTCTATGACTCGAAGTGGTAAGTGGTGTCATCGACTATTGAATCCATGATCATGCGAATAGTAGTAGCGTGTACTAACCGTTGCGCTACAGTCAGTCATCTAGATATTACTGTAAATTAGACTAAATTACATTAAATTAAATTTAAAATAGTGATACTTCAAAATTTTGAATGCATTAGTAGAATTGTCCCCACTTAGACATAAAAACGGAAAAATAGCTTTATTATATATTAAAAGAGTGTGACTGTAATATGCTTAGTTTTCTGATGATACTTCAGTACATCGCCTTGTATAGGTACACCATTCAGATTTCACATATGGAAAAAAACGCCCATACAGAGAATTAACTTATATCTGGAAAAAATAGTCATTATAAATACTTTTTCAACATTTTTATCATGTATTCATGTACTAAAATCAACATAGTGCAATAGTTGTTGCATACCCGAATTGTGGGGCCCAATTTTGAAAAACACACATTTCAATTGATAAACTTAAAAAGGTCGATGTTAGGGTATAGTAAAAAAATTATTATTTTTTTAATGAAGAATAAGACTTTATTTTGCACAGTGAGAATTACCTGTTTTAAGTCGAATATGCCCTTTTCTGTTCAGTAACTCTTTGTCGCCCTAAAGGAAAATCTTCTGATTTTCATGTCTCTTTTGAGATGATTTTTTCACCTGCAAAATCATGTGCCCTAGAGAAGAATAAGTGAATATCAAATGATGCCAGGTACAGATTATAAGGTGGCCGTTTAAGAACATCCTAACTAAGACACGGGAGCTTCTAGCAAGTTTCTATCTTGATGGAACACTATTTATCTCCTGTTGGCCAAAGTTTCCTTCAGTCATAATGTTATCAGTACAAAGCCGCATTAATAGTTTGGCTGTAGGAGAGTAGCTCATGGCAGATTATTCTATGTTAATCCCATGAGCAACACAATCTTCTTCAATGGCTACCCTAAGTTGGCGTTGTTTGCAACGATTTACCGCGATTTCACCACGACCATATTCATTTTCAGAAACGGCTGTTTTCTGTTGCAGTTGAACAATAATTCGATAATGGAGATTCAATATATGATGTGTTTCGTTAACTCGTAGCAACCAAATATTACTCGTGGTCAAATCGATAGACAAGCCAGGCTTGACGGTCAGGAAGGTTTTACTTTGTGTTGTGTGAAATTGGCAAGGAATCATCTGCTTTGAGTTGCCACTTATGGCCAAACTCTTAATTATTTGCTTGTGTATTGAAAAGTCTGAAGGAAACAGTTGTCAGGAGTCAGGCAGATTAGATTAAAACACACATCGATTGTGACTCACCAGAAGCTAAGGGAGATGGTTAGGAAGTACATCCACCTGAAATTTAGAGCTGCTACTAAATGATCGCCGCCTGTTTCTGTCTACGGCGAATTATTTTACTGGTAAAAAAGCCGCCTCGGGAGAAGTCTGTGAAAAAACTGCTTTCCCATTTTTTTGTCAGTTATAAAGTAAAACAGATCATTCTATGTAAACTAAAAAGAGCATTCAACCATCAGACAAAAATAATAGATTTATTCCTACTGCATCATATGTACGAGTATACACCTTTCAATTCTGAAGCCTGGTCTACGCGATAGGCTACACGAAAGGACTATGAATAAATGTGATTTATATACTTGAGGTACAAATATGCTGCCACATAACAAAGGCAATGCTAATATGTTTGTTTTTTTAAGAAAAGTCCGACTCTTTTTATCTGAGAGTTCAAAAGAATTTTGGGTAATTCAATATTATCCACATTTCCATTCCACTGGAAAACTGCCAGCACTTACACAATTGATTGTATTGCTCCATCGCATAAATAGATCGCACATAAGCCCAATTTATTGTTGACAATATCGCAACGCTGTTATAATAGAATAACAATAATATTGGCCGGGCGAATAAATATTCCAATTGATTCACCAATAACCAAATACGATTCAAAAGCCTTTGATTCATTAGCAGCTGTCTTAACAAATGCCAGGGTATTGGTCCGTCTCCGTCTTTAGAATACATTTCAACATCCTTTATCAGGCTGTTTAGAGAGTCTATCAAAAATTCAAGAAACTCGTTCACAATGTGCAAATAAATAGCGTATTCCACGCATTTAAGCTGTATGGCTACCATGAAAAACAAAATGATGATTTTTGTATACAGAGCCATACTGTCGGCTATAGTATTGTAGTTAATGTACACCAAACCAATAGTCATGATAAGCATCCAAGAGCCTGAAATTTTTAACATGCGCCCCTTTAAACTGTTTTTCCTAATAGAGTTGGAATATTTATTTGTTATTTCTAGCTCCATTTCTTTAATCATATGAAGTATTGCCATTACACTTTTTCGATTGCAAAAGGCTTTTACAATCATGACGATTTCAATTATAACTAGGCACCAATTTTGTTTATAACTCAAAGCACAGGTAATAAAATCTAAATGATGAATTTCAGCTGCATTTTGGACAATTCGCTTGTGTTGACAAGCGGTAAGAACTGCAGATATTGCCAAGATGACATAGTACGGAAGGCATAAACCACAAATTATTAGCTTGATGCGACAACTTGTATTTGCGTCCAGTACTGGTGGTGGCAGCACCAAGCCGAAAATACTGAATATCCACTGATAAAAGTTCAACGCTTTCACATGAGCAGAAAAGCTCAATTGCGTGAAAGTCTCCATGGGCGTTCACTGAGCCATACTGAACTTGTTCAATATACTTTCAAAGTTATAAAGAAAACTTGTTGGAGATTATTGCATGAGATAATTGATTGATTGAGTGGGAAACTAATGATTATATGGAGCCAACAAACGTCAAGGACAGCAGACGTTCTGCTCTAATGGGTATAACTGCAGTAGGGTTAGCGGTGTTAATATAATAAATTGATTTTGCTGGACGATTGGGAATATTGAATAATTAAATATAAAACTAGATAACAATTGCAGAATATAAAAATGACACAACGAAACATTGTACGTTTGGTCAAAAGGAAAATTCAGTTGTTTTCATGGTCCTGTTGAAGAAACATTTTCTTAATAACAACATTGAATTTATTTATTTAGCAGTAAATATTAGTTTCTTGGTTTAAGGCACAAAAATAGCGAAATTATGAGAGGGAAAAGTAGAAATATTGATAAAACTAATAAGAATTGGCCTTCTCCTTCGTTTGTGTGCTGAGCACTAAAGCCCATCTGCCTGCTAATGGCTTGCTTGTGTAATTTAATTTAAAAAGTATTATTTCAATCCACTAAATTACGTCTGATAATTCCGGACCGCCAGTATTGATTATGTTTATAAGTTCTTATTTCAGTGATTTAAACATAGATCTGTGTTGTCGAAAGTTGGCGGAAAATCCTCTAGATAGGATTTCGAGTTGGAGGTAGGTCTGAATTTTTGCCAAATTTTTTAATTTTTTAATTTTATAGTTTACACCAAGAAAACATGTTAAACCCGCAAACATGTGTAACTTTGTGAAATGGACGATCTATTGCTGAGGTATTGAAACCCCCTGCATGTTGTTACTATTTCTTGGATTTTTTTTTTTACTGTTGGCGCCAAAGAAGTTTCTCCGTTTGGGGAATAAAGATAAACACAGGTAATTAGATTTTTGATATAAACGTTATAAAACATAGGTTTTTGTACGGTCTACGTAGGTATTCGGGAGTTTAATGCAAAGATACTTACGAGTATGTACCTTATCGGGTGTACAAGAGCAATAATTTTAAATATCCTCTACATTTTCACATGAGCCAATCGTGGTAAAGGCATCATGTACGGGGATAACAGAAAGAGGAGGAAAGAGTTTAATAAAAGGGAATGACAATGGCAAAATCAAAAGGAAAGCCGGTTAGGCAATTTTACGTGGGTGGTTTAGTAAATCACAGACCACTTATTCGCGTAAACAATTACATCTTCATCAAACTGGATTACGATGATTCTATAACATTCCATAACATTTAACACCCAAAAGAAATCATCTGAAATGCTAAATATCTTTTGATTAAATACGTTTCATGGTTTATAGATCGTCTGAATGAGATTTAAACCATATTTTCTTTGAGTCATACCTTGTATTTTGTAGTACCAGATTCAATCAAATTTGTCTCGCGCCAAGCATTTCCAAGGTAGGGCCTGATGGTAAAAATATCTATCGTTATCACGTTAGTCGATTTTCTGAAATTCAGTTTTTTTCTGCAGGCTGCAAAAGCCTGGAAAAAAATTACTGTTGTTCTGTTTTATAATTCTCTGAAAAACTTGAGGAAATCCGATAGCTTCTATATTTTTATAATAGCTTTATATCTTTGAAGCAGTTGTATTTAACTCAGATAAATTTAGTTTTAGGAATGAATATGTCCAGCATTGTACCGAACCTTCCGCATTCCTTCACACAAATTTACTGATCCATAATTCGTAGACTGCAGTGACTTCATTTTTAGCCAAAAATATTGCCTTGTAAGCTTGGCAGAACTCAAAAAGTATATAATAGTAATATATATATACATATATATATATAACAAGTTTGCTCTTCTCTGGTATCTCACGTATAAATTACGTACTTTAACCTACATATTTCTAGTCTCATATCCTTCATTTAAATGCTGTAAATAAACTAACTATATTGCCACTCTCGTAATATCATACTAGCCACAAACATTGGCCAATTTAGCGATATTCATCGTTTGATCTATGATTTCTAAGCGGAAGGAGAGAAAGCAGCAATTTTACATCTTTCAAAGTACTTAAATTTGGAAATTTTTTGACAATAACATACCGATTTATCACTTTCTTTGGATCAATTCAAAAAGATATTGGGAAAATATATATGTAAAATAAATGTATATGCCTAAAAGACACTCCACTATAGCCAAAACTGGATCAACTTCACGACATTTGTATTGTGTTGGCTTCTTTAAATTTTGCGATATTTTGGTTGCTTATTTACACCGTGCGATTAGTGCTAATTACTCTATATCCTTTAAATTTTCCAAAGTGTTTACAATTACACGAATAAATAGGACATGTTTTGAGGTACGAACATTTCTGTATGGTGGCCGCGTGCTGGTTGCGAGTTCTGCTAAAAATCTTGAAGATATTAAAGGCCTTTCATTTCACTTTTTCCTAACCCCTTACAAATTTGGAAATTTGCGATTTTTGTATTTTGATGTTCTTTTCTTTATTTGTTCAAAACTTCAATAGTTTATTGCTTTTTCATGCCATGGTTATATTGAAAAAAGTTGTTAACGCTGCTTTGAGCCGGAATTTAGTTATTTTAGTCTATGTTCGAAATATGGGCATATTCATAGTTTGGTAATTTTTTATTTAATTTAATTCAAATTTTTTTTTCCATTTAAAGTAAAAATATTCCAGACAAAAGTCTTGACGAAACTTACTGACTCAACGTTCACTTTTACAAAAATACACCTTAAAAGGGCACGCCGTCAAAGGTAGTTTCCTTCAAAAAACTTTGGATAATGATTTAGTTTCGTGTATCCTTAATTTCAAATCAAAATTACTCATACATTTTTCATTGATACCTTAACCATAGTTCTTTTCAAATCACTCATACACATGTGGGTTTTCATGTTCCCTAGATAACAAATGATTAATCAAAATTTTACATAATTTATCACTTACAAACTTGATTTGTCTGCGTTATTTCATAAATATATTTCACGTAGGCCCAATTGATTGTTGACAGTATTGTGGTGCTATTAAAAAAGAATAACCACAACATTGGCCAGGCAAAATAGTGTTCCAATCTATTAATCAATATCCAAATGTTATTCGAAATCATTTGGTTCATTAGCAATTGTCTCGAGAAATGCCATGGCATTGGTTGTTCTCCGTCTCTGGGAAAAGTTTCAATATCCATTTTTAAGGTATTTAAAAACTGCACCGCACATTCAATAAACTCAGCTACAATTAGTAGGTAAACATCATATTGTACACAATTCATTTGTATGGCCACTATGAAAAACAAAATGAAAACTTTGGTGCGCAGTGCCATAGTGTCGGCCACAACGAAATAATTAATGTATATCAGGCCAATGGCCATAATTGTTGTCCAAGGGCCCATAACTCTAATCAGCTTCCATTTTAGTATAGATTTCTTAAATTGTACTGCTTTTCCTTTGGACACTTCTTGCTCAATTTCATCAATCATAAGGAACATCAAAGTTGCGCTTTGGCGATTAAGAAAGGTTTTTATAATCGCCATGACTTCAACTAGGGCCATACAAAAATTTTGTAGATAAGTCATACCACCGGTGATAACATCCAGTTTATGATGAATAACTGCTTCACTAACAATAATATTGTGCTGATAACAGACGATAATTACGGATATTGTTAAAATTATGCAGTAAGTTATGCAAGCGGTATAGATTAAAATATTCGATCTCGGCTTGGCACGATTCTGAAAGAAGGGCGGTGGCAAATTCAAACCAAAAATGCTGAATATCCATTGAAATATTTGTACCGAATTTAAACAAGCGGAAGTTCGAAACTCCGCATATGTTTCCATGATAATTTGGAAAACCCTACTGACTTTCGTACAAATTGCTTTTTCTTCTTTTATAAACAAGTCGAGGTGTAGATTATCTAACAGGATAATGTAATGATAGATGACAAGTAAATAATAAGTAAATAAAAGAAGTGGCGTCGATAAATACCAAGCACATAGTCCATTATTTTGCTTAGGTTTATAAGGAAGGAAACGAATACACAAAGGTATATCCTCAAGGAAGGAAGGCATGCAATGTTTTTGAATAATTAATAATGTACTTATTTAACAATAAAGAAATTGGACCACGCAACACCTTAAACCCAGCGCAAGTATATTGGAATTTTTTTACCTTTATGGCCCTTCAGCTTTTGTAATGAATAGGCAAGCGCCGGCCAGTTTCTACTACTAATTAGTTTGAGGCTTACAACGGTAGTGACATAATAGAATTTAGGATGGTAAGCTATGTTGTGAATAATAGTAGTTCTAAGAGCTAACAATTCCAGATGTTGCCAGTATAATACAGCAGAAGATGTAGCCGCAGTAGGTTAAAAGTTTACACCTCTGATTCGTGTCGGTTTGTAGCAAAGGCGGCGGCAAACTTAAACCAAAAATACTGAACGTTCTTTGATATATTTTGATTGATTTTAAGTAAAGGGAGATGCGAAAATCCATATGTTTTTGCTTCCAAGTTTAGACAATCTTGCTGAATGAATTTTATGTGAATCATTAGTTACTTGAATAATCTCAAATTAATAGCTGCCATAAAATTAATGGATGTAATAAATTAAGAGAGATTGTCTTATCCATGTTGATTAACTTAAAGGATTTTCAACAATTTTTTAAAGTTTAAAGTTTTTAAGTAAAGTGCCTGAAATAAACATTTATTGCTGCTGAATATTTAACTACGCACTTACCGATCAATTAGGGAAATTACACCAGTTAACAAAATATTTTGAGAAGTCTTGAATATGCGTAATATTTAGAAAAATGAAATTTATTGCACAAAATATTTTAATACAGAGACACGATTGAAGTATTATCAACACTATAACAGCGTGCTCATGTTTTAACAAGCGTCAGTCTATTATGTTGTTTACAAGCCAACGGAAGCATCTTGTTTTACGTCGCAGTTAGAAGGAATTATCGAAATGGAATTCGTACAACAGTGTTAGTTGTATTTGGCTGGAAAATTACTACCAGCCATTGTTAAGGAAATGCAACAGTTACGTGTGAACAAAATGTTTTTCAATCGGACTATTACAATAGCACATTCCTGTATTAATTGGTTATAATAAAGAGTTCTCATAATTACTAAGGATCTGAGTTTGTAAATCCTTTTGAATATAAAGAAACATGCATTTCCACATTGTGCAAGTTATAATACGGAAACAGCTTACATTTTATTTGGCATTCGATTTATGAAATATGAAACTCGAAACATTTTTGCTTAAAATGAGCGCTTCTTGCGCAACAAAAAGTATTAATTTTAAAATACGAAATTCGTAGCAGACGCTACCTTGCAGTTTTTATTTGAATTTCCGTTCACATGAAATGTGAATAAATCTTTTGCTGACAGGCGTAAATCATTTTATAATTTTTCTTACAATTGTTTCAAAGCGAAGTTGTGGAGTTCTTAGGAATTAAAAATTTAAGTCAGTTCTAAATAGAATTTAAGACCACATAGTGGGAATATAAAAACGAGCACGGCGTTTAATAAAGACCACATTCTTGAATTGAAGAATAATAAAAGTGTTTGTTTAATAAAGGCAACTGTTTTATTGGCACCACACGTTGGGCGCTCATTTTAAACAAAAATATTTGGAGTTTCATATTTCAGTTGAACAGAATGCCAAATAAAATCCGAGCTGTTTCCGTATAATAACTTGTACATTCAAATCCATTAAATTTTAAAATGAATTTCATCCATTTCTTAATTAACTTTCAGTATATTGACAGCTTTTTGTTTTCTCACGCCATTTCACTTGTAAAGTTTTGGAAAATCTTTAATTTCTTTAACATTTCTCAAAAATTGTTTTTGCGATTTTCCATCTTACAATAATTTATACTTACAGAATTGATTTGTCTGCACTATCTCATATATAGTTCTCACGTAGGCCCAATTCACAGTTGATAATATTGCAATACTATTAGTATAGAATATCAACAGAATGGGCCAGGCAAAGTAACATTCCAATTTGCAAACCAGTGACCAAATGCGGTTCAACTGTGTCTGATTCATTAACAGCTGTCTGGACAACGACCATGGTATCGCTTCATCGTCATATCTAGGAAACACTTCGATATCCTTTCTCAAGCTATCTACAGCATGCTCAATACCTTCCAAAAACTCATTAACAATTTGCAAATAGATACCATATTCTATGCATTTCACTTCTATGGCCACCATGAAAAATAAAGCCATTACTCTGGCATATGGACTCATAGTGTCTGCTATAATGAAATAGTTAATATATGTGAGACCAACTGTCATAATTATTAGCCAAAAGGCGCCAACTCTTAGTAAACGCCAATACAAGGTGGATATTTTAAAATGATTGTCGTAATTTTTGTACATTTCTAATTCAATTCCATGAATCATATCAAATATTTCCATCAAATTCTGACGACTATAAAATGATTTAATAATCGCTACGATTTCTGCCAAAGCAATGCAACAAAAATGTTTATAACTCAAAACGCCAGTGATGCAATCCAGTTGATGAATATGAGCGTAAGTCTGAACGGTAATACTGTGTTGATAAGAGCTAATAATTGCACATATTGCTAATATAACACTGTAGAAGATGTAGCCACAGCAAATTAGAAATTTAGAACTCTGATTTTTGTCTGCCCGCAGCAAGGGCGGCGGCAAGCTTATACCGAAAATGCTGAATATCCATTGATATATTTCGATTGATTGTAAGTAGACGGAGACGCGAAAATCCGTATGTGTTTCCATGATAGTTTACAAAACCCTACTGACTTCAATTCAAAATTTCTCTTTAGATGTAAGTAAAATATTGTGTAGATTATAAAGCACTTTAATTGCTTGATAAATTGAAAGTCAATAACATAAGTACTGTCAATAAATATCTAGAGTATAATCAATTAACAACGACTGCTTTGTTCACGTTAATCAGCCCGAAGAAAACGTTTTCAATTTTTATAAGTTGCTGTGGAAGTTATTTAATATTTCCGTTTATGTAATTAAACACTTTCTTACGCGTGCTGTGGCAATATGCGAAAAGTTTGAATTTCTTACAGATTTGAAAAATATTAAGTCATGGGAATGGTTAAAAGAAAACACTGAAGCTGGATCGGCCAAATGGGAAAGGTGGTTCCTGACCCGGTCTTCTTACTGTGTAGAAGAATTTACATGCCATGCTAAGAGCTGTAATACCAAAGTCTGGTGTCGTTTTTGTGGTTTCTCCATTGTTTCCCTTCAACTTCCACAGAAAATATTGATTTTAGAAAATTGTTTATTACAGAGAGTCGACGAAAGCAGTTATCGAAATGGGATTCAGATACAACAATATTAGTTGGAAAATCACAACAAGCCATTGTTAATGACCTACAAAAGTTACGTGTGAACAAAATGTTTTTTAATCGGACTATTACAATGTTACGCTCCCGTACTAATTGTTTAAAATAAAGTGTTTTTCACAGTTACTAAAGATCTGAGTTTGTGCTTTGTGAGTCCTTTTATGTATAAAGAAATGTGCATTTACATATTGAGCACATTCAAACCTCTAATTTAGAAATTCGTGGTACAATTTAACATTTATTGGTAAATAGTTTTTATAAGTGTAAGTATTTAGTGTAATTTTTATTATGTAAGATAAGTTTAAGTACAAAATAATAATTTTAGTATGAAGTGCATAGAATTGAAGTAGTATTAATTAAGTAGAAACAATGATATTTAGAGACAACTTTTGTGGCTGATGAATATGAAGCGTAGATGTAACTGGCGATAAAACCATCATTGTTGACGGTGAGGGTATTGATGACTTAAAGTTTTTGATGATGATTGTGAGTTTGCTACCGGTGTATGCCGTAATGGTAGTGAAAGCGTGTTGGTGGACTTTGTGGTGAACAAAATGCAAATTTCTATGCAAGTTAAAAAGAATGTACAGTTTTCCAGAAATTGTACAATGCCTTGATGTTTCATCCAGATACTAATATTGTTAAATTTCAGAAAATACCATAACTTCTCCAGCGGCGAAATTAAATGATATCTTGATTGACTTAGATAGCTAATCCACACAAAACACTGTATTAAATGTATTTCCACATATATGTGAGATAGCCCAGCGGAAGTGTTGGCCGAGGACAACATTTTTTTTTTTTTGTTCACTACAGGCGCTAACTTTATACAGAGCATTATTCCTCTCGTTGTTAAACTTATTTTACCGTTTTGTTATTAGTTTTACTGCAGCACTGTCTAAGAATCTATTTTTAGAACAACGGCATAAAGTTTGTAGCTTTGAGTAAGCGGGGTCGTATATTAAAAGTTGTTTCATGGGAAAAAACTGTCCCCAGCATAAGTTTGATGATTTCGTGAATTCGTGCATAACACACGTTCTTCTGCGTTATAAGCATTGGCAAGTGTACAACTTAAACCATTCAACAAAATTGTGAAACCAAAATTTAGTAATTTGTAATATTTTTTTTTTTTTTTTTTGAGGTTAATGAAATAATTAATAATAATAATAATAATTAAATAATAATAATTTTTAAAGCCGTTAGTCATATTGTGAAAATACTCGAGGCTTTTATAAATCGGCTAATTTTGCTGAAAATTGCAAATTAATTATATTGGCATGTATTTCATATTGCCTTTATCGGTATCAGCTAGTCTGTGTGGTTTTAATAACAAGTAGGAAGCGAGTTTTATCGCTTGAAGACGAAAATTATAAAACCCACCTTTTCATTTAATGGCCTGTATTTTGGAAATTCGAGAATCGTATATCCCAAAATTCCTCATTCACCGCGGCAATGAGGCATCCAGAATATTTGTGAAGCATTCATTATGTTACCAATCTACAACAATCAGCCTGAGTCATCGCAAAAAGCCAGCAAGTAAATAATCTTGAAACCAGAAGTTTCCAACTAGGTGTGAAATTACATACCGATTCCAATTCATTTCATTTTGACCGAAGCCTAACCTTGACATATATGGGCTACAAAAAAACAAAAAAAAAAAAAAAAGAAAGAAAACAAATTACTATAACTTTGCTCAGGAAAGGTTGACTTCCGGTTATATTTTGTTCGTAGAAATGGCCTTTAATTCTGCAATCCAGTTTAACTTCCTTGAATATCACCGACCATGTTGAACAAGCTTTTTTACTCGGATGCATCCACAAGCTTCTTACAACAAAAGCTTCCAACTAATTACTATAAATCGTTTACGCAAATGAAGTTACATATAAATTAAAATTACATCGAATTAATTTGCGCAATTTATGGTATCTTTTTTTACCTACAACAACCACTTTTAAACGAGAGAAATTATCGAGGTCAACGAGGCAGCTCTAGACAACACTGCATTGGTGAGTAATATAAAACTTTCACAAATTTCCTTTTTCGATAAATTTCACATTTAAAAAATTTTCAAATAAATAATATGGTTTAGTTATCTAAGTTGTTTTTTCAAATTTTCCATTTCTATATGAATTTGTAATATGAAAGTACTTTGTACTAGTAGTGGATGTCTTTAACCATCCAATTCCTAATTTTTCCAAAAAAATCTTTGTTTTTCAATTCGTTCGAAGATATGTATAAAGCATGCAGATGTATCTTTGTTCAAATTTAAATATTATAACCGACTCTTAATGTCTCATTTTTCTGCATATACTTTCCATTTTTTTATTTTATTTTTTTCATTATCAAACATTAAATTCTTGATTTAAAACTCCTTTCCCATTTAAATACCATTAAAGATCAATGTCCTGAATTTGTACGCCCTAAACTTTGAAATTGTATAATTATAACGAATTGTAATAAACGAATTATGTAAATGATAAATCTCAATTCACTGGAGATTTGATGGCACAATAGGATTATATTCGTGATCTTATTAATTAAATTAGTCATTAAGATCATGGCGGGAAAAGGAGGGATGACCTAATGTGCGACCTCTGCAAAATTTGGATGTTGGCTGCAGCCAACAGCCATCTTTAACAAAAGTCATTTGCTACTTAACCATCCCAATGATATGGGCATCATTGGAGAAACGAATTACGAGAGGTTACTGCATCGTTCTCAAGTATTGAGGAGGAATCAGCAAAAATATTGTAGTAGTAAACGGGGAGAAAACAAAGTTATTTGTCTCTACGAACAAAAAGTTAACTCATTTGAGACGCATTGAGAACACAAACCAATAAAGCTGTGAATTGATGTATGAATCCATACACATCGGTTTCGATATGAATAAAATGTGAAGTATCGGCATCGCATGCGATACGGATAGCCCCAACCGCTCCAACATGAAAAGTTGTTGACAAAAAACTCGATGGAGAAGCAGAAGAAAATGACTAAATCTGCATTAAAAGGACCTGGCTTTTAAAAAACTGTCCAAACATCCTGCAAGCAATTGCAGGTGATACGCAAAAGACCAGTGATAGTAGAACTAACTATTTTAGGCGCCATCTAAGCAAGTAAATAATTAAGTACGCAGTGTCTATTACCTCTTCAAAACGACGTTGGAAATATTGCATGATGTAATACAGCTTCTCAAGATAAAAATTGAGTTGTTCGAATGGTTGGGAAAAGATCAAATGGTTGGGAAAAAGGGCAACCAAGATTCAGTTCGGAATATGACGTTGGAGCCTAAAACAAACATTGGTGAGCCAAATTTCGCATCAAATATTTCCATTACCAGAATATCTGCGTAGATAAGTGAGTAAAGTTTTTGCCCTTTATTTTAATTTAATTTTGTCTTTTTGTAGTGATTTGGTTTTACTTTAACCACTAATGGGGCGCCATTGTTGAGAGTGCGTATTGGCCATGCGTGGTTTTGACGGCGTCTGGCTAACCTGTTGTTTATTATTCAACCATTAACACCAAACAATCATGTCAAATCGCACCATTGAGTAGCAATTGCAAATGATAAAATTTTATTAGCAACACGATTGTTCGTAAGTGCAAAGGTTGCATATTTTGCGACCATTTTACGTCAAACTGTAGGTTTTTAAAGTCGAATCTGTGACGTCAATGGAACTGGAAATGTACAGAAGAACCTGAGACAATCGATTCTTCGGCATGCACAAGAACTCGCACAAAAGAACGCAGACTTGAATTTTGTTGAGTTGAGAGTTAAGTCTGCATTCGTACAATATGAGAACATTTAAAAAATAAATCAAATTTTAATTAAATAATCATCATTAGCAACCACATTTTTGGACGAATAGTAATGTTAGCAAACAAAGTATTACTGTTGGGTCCAAATTTTGGACCGGCACCGTTATCAGTCCAAACTTTATCGAAAACGAGGTTGGTGACAACATCATCGTCAATGGCGAGCGCTATAATTCCATGATAATCACTTTCTTTTAATTCAAATTCAATAATGATAATTTGAATATTACTGTTGGGTCAGGATTTTGACCTGCCGGCGGACAGTGTCGTGTTTTCATATAAACGGTGGCCAAAAATAGAAGGAGTTTTCAGAAAAGAATGAAAATTAGTACACATTGCTTTTATAAGTAAGAAAGAAAAAAAACCAAGTTTAGAGAAAAATCGGTCCAAGGACACGCCCACCTCCCATATATCCTGTAATGAAAAAACCTTATTTTTTCCAAAGTTGTTTCTGGAATTGAACAAAACTTGGCTCGATTGGTCTCTGATATATTCCGGATAACTTTGATAAATTTTATGAAATTATCTCAAAGGACACGCTCACCACCCTTATATCCTTGATACGAAAAAGATGCAATTTGTCCACGAAAATTGTCAATACCTCTTTCACATTTTTTTACCTTTTTCAATAAGTTTCCTATTTTTATCTGTTCCGATCCGATAAGATTGAAATTTTGCATGTAAATATATTTAGTTATATTGTAGCATAGTTTAAAAAAAATCGTAAAAGCCCCCCTCCCATACAAATAACATAAATTAAAAAATTATTTTAATTTGTAAATTGTGATCATATAAGAGCAAAATTTTGCAAACATTATTAATTCAGTGAAAAGAAATTTAAAAACATGAATTTTATTTATTTAACATAACATATTCAATATACATACATACACAAAATATATATAGTAGGTATTACAGGCAATCAAAATATATTAACAACTATCACTGTCATCACTTTCAGATTCTACCAGATTCGCTGTTTTTATGCTCTGAAATCTTTCTTTTGTAACTAAATACTCTTTCAGATCATTTATATCACTTTTCCTTAAAAGTATTTTCTTTCTGTTAACTGAATGTCATCATGCAAAATCTTTTTTTTAGCATCTGCAATCATATACATAGTATGACGGAAACAATCTTTGTGAATAGAATTTACTATTTTCCTCATCATATTGTACTGCCTCATAGATAAATCCATATCAATGTATAATGCTAGAGCACTTTCAACAGAAATTTTTTCATTAGTATTTGAACCTTTCTGCGGCTTTTTTAAGAGGTTCAGATGAAGTAGAAGCGACAAGTTCCTCCACTCGCCTTCTTTTTGTTCGCATTGAACCCTCCTTATAAGAAACATTCGGTCGGCCTTTACGACTTGTACTTGATTCTTAATTTAGTATAAAATAATTAAGTTTTCTTGCAATACCAAAACTTTACACGGATACTTACATTACAAATGATTTCACAAAATAGTTCGCTATCTAGCCAGTCACTCAACTCTGTTTCAAGTCTGTCTCTAATGCGATGATATTTAGACCAATTGTTAGAGAATTTTAATAGAGTAAGCTTTATTTTCTGTTGTTCACTTCCTAATAATATTCGTTTAAAATGCTTTTCGACAAAATCTTTAACATGATGCATAACATCGCATGGTCTTTTGCTTTATCTTTAGCCACAATTGAAAAATAGTGCGAATCCGCAGTGAGGTTGACACTGAAAAACAATCATAAAAGAAATTCGTGCAAAATCGAGCAGCGGAATTTTAAATATATTAAAGTACATACTTGTAGCTACAAAATACCAAAAAATTGAAAAAGTGTTATCTCTACTTTCTTTTAAATTCTCTACGAAAGTTCGCTGTTGCTGAAAAATCTTGACAATGTCTCACTACTATCTTTTTCTAACGGGATCTGACATATGATCAATATTTGTACACAAAAACAGTGCTGTAATTATAACTAAAGGCACCACTTACACCCTGTTATACATTTTGGTAGCCGTTACATTCAAATAATTAAATTTTTAGTATTATAAATGAACCTTAAATTTGGAGCTTTTCCATAAATTTCGTATGCTGTACACAAACTTTAACTTTGAACTACTGTAACTTTAAAATTTAGGAAAAGTTTTAAAAGATATTTTAAGTATGATCTAACCAGAGTGTTACAAAAAAAATTTAAAAAAAAACGTTCGAATTCTAACATTGACGTTAACCATTTTTGGTCGCCCTCGCGGCGTCATTAGTCCACACTTCTTCGAAAATGATGATGGTAGGGCCATTATCGTCAATGAAAAGCGGTATAGTTTCATGGTAATCATTTTCTTTTGATTCAAATTGAATAATATCGAGAATGCCGCAATGGACATTCTGCCAGAATGATTTGAGTGCATGGTTAGTTCTCGTGAAGATTACGTAAATTGCTTCCCAAGGTAGTGCGATTTGACCCCGCTGATTTGAAATTTTTTATGTGAAATTTTCGGAAATCGCAGATCTGTACCATCTATCCGCAATCAGCCGATGCTCTCAATGTCAATATAATTCAGGCCATCGGTTAAATTCAGACACATATATGTGGCACAGTCTATAACAATTAGAATTCTCGGAGTTTTGCCACAGTGCAAAATCGCGTCAGTTAATTGAACGATATTGTATTCTATAAAAAAATGCAATATATGCGCCTTTCAAACAAAAAAGAATTTTGCTAATACCTCACACACAGCTAACTTTAGTCCATTTCAACATCGGTCCACCCAATTAAAAATTCCCTTCACATCTACTATTCCTCCTCCAAACAAAGCTTCAGTGTCTTTTGAATCTCTTAATATCGTCAACATTCAGTATAACGTATGTCGGTCGAATAGTTTGTTGTAAAATTCTTTTATTTGGCTACTTGCGGTTAAACTTACAACACTTTTTCATAGTTTAATTAAAATTTTCCTAGTCACCATTTCGCAAACCTGACAAAGGTGTTGTAAATTTTACTACAACTTTATAATAGTAATATATCACAATCGACAAGACTGCCACCCATACAAAACTTAAAAAAAATGTCATAAACTTTACATAAATCTCTTTGGTAACAAACAGGAGACCCTAAGATGTGTGAGATCTTACCTTCCCTACGCTTCGCTGTGCAGCGTTTTGACAGCAGGATATCTTAACCCATAAACAAAAACTATTATTTAATTAAGTATACACTTATGTCTGAAGAAATCCATTAAGCAAAGAATACATAGCTGGTAGTAAAATCTAATTTATATTTTTATGTGCGCTGCGTAAGCACGTAAATGTGCATAATGATGTCCTTGTGGGCTGCTAACGGCCCTGTTATGTTATAATGTTTATGGTCCATTGCAACAGCAGCAGGACCAGGAAAAAAAGGACGTAAAAAAGGACAGTAAAAGAAGAAAATTTTCGTGTTTTTAAGTCTTAAACATAAGCAATAATGACATAATTACAGTATAACATTCATAATGAGAAAATTACGTAAAGTGAAGCAGAGAACAGCAGGGACGGACAGTGGGAAAATGTCAAAGCACTGAAAAAGAACGGCGAAAATTATTTGAAGGAAGCTCAAATTTCTACATGGTATGAGTTCAGGTTTTCCATCTTTAGAAAAACGAAATAGGAATATTGAGATTGGGAACAAAATCATTATTTTCTTTGAAGCCGTGGAATCGCTAAAGAATATTACGTAAATTGTATATGATGGCGATAAAATTGTTTCCTGTTATCCTGGCTCAGCACTAGTTTTTATGATATTGCACTAAATAAAATGTAGACAACATACACTCTGATCTTTTTTTCTAAGGTAAGTTCAACAAGTTCTGGTTAGAACTTCTTTCTATTCGTGCAGTCCGATTTTAGAATACATGTAAATATGATAACTTAATATGGATGTAACCAAATTTTGAGTACAGGGAAGTACAATTATAGCACTTAATTACGAAAAAAGACATGTCTTCGATTATTTCAAAAGCTTGGGGAAGGAAAATCTATCACACTATGTTAAAAAAAAAAAATAAAAATTCAGCAAATAAAAACTACCTTAAAAACTCAAATGTTGATATTTCAAAAACGCAACATCCAATTGCATAACTGATCTAAAGTTATAAAGGTTTATGGTTAAAGATATGTATAAAAAGTCAATGAAAGAATAAATCACCAAATTATCAATATTTCAATATCTCAGAAACGGAGGAATCTAAACAAAAAAATGACATTATAAACCATTTTGAAAAATCAATAACTGACAAATTTTGTACAAAATATCCATATATTCATTATAATTACGAAAACATCCAAAACTTTGTCTACATATATATGAAATAGTTGTTTCTAATATACGAGTAGTTTTGTCTTTTTAGAATGCGGACACAAAAAAAGGTGAAAAAATCAAAATCAAAAATAGGTGAAAAATCAACAGTCAAAGAAATCGCAAAAATACAAAAAATAGTCTCTATGATGATAAAATATGTGTAAACACTCGATGTTTTAAAAAATCGCCAAAATATATGAACGACTTTATATCGAAGAAGAAGCATTTAAATGCGAAAACTGGTAAATTTTCGGAGTCAT